>JACEII010000033.1:3892474-3909608 GCA_014332785.1 Antheraea mylitta
AGGCTGTTTCTATTATTATTTTGTGTTCAAAATATTCCTAGATTTGTTATTACCGGTAATAAATGGATAATTTATGTATGTTGGTATTATGTATAAAGAAAATTGACACTCTTAAGTGTTTTTAATGGAGATTTTTTTACTATAAGTCGACATTAAGTGGTTCTAGGCTATGTTTTATTGTTACTTGTAGCATAAAGACTTGTGGAACACAACTTAAAAATGGCCATAAAGATTAAAAATGCAAGCGCTATAAAAACAATAACATCATTAAACGAGAAATAATTAACAGATAAATGAAAAAAAAATTTGCTCACGGATACGATTTTTTACGTATACAAGATATTACACGTAAGCAATAAAAAAGCTGCGGACCAAAAGTGTGCAGAATAGAAGAAATTAAATAAAAAAAAGAAAAATATAAACACGTACTGTAAATTAATACGGGCCAACCCGCGAATCGTTATTAGTTATTAGGCTGGTATTAAAGTAAAACTAATCCAACATAAATAAAATCATAGAGTTCTCCCGTTTTGCGCACATCACGCAAAAACTGCTCGTTAGATTTCGCTGGAATTCTTTTAGTTTTACCACTTCGACACGTGGTCCTAATAAAAAAATATAATTATCACGATATCTTCGTTTTTAAACACTGTACGCATTCAGCGATTTACTATCTTGCTGGGAAAAGGGGCAAACGACACGGTGCGCTTGAGTAGGAGCGTGGCATTAAAGGAGCAAAAATTGTTTACAAAGTTTTTTGTAAGCAAAGTGTATTTTTGCCCTCAGTCGTTTCTATATTTTTGCTGTGTGCTTAAAATATATGTATTGTTATAATAATAAGCACAGACGAAGCCGCGGGTATCAGCTAGTGCAAATATACATATCCTTGGCAACAGATATTAAACTCGGTAAAATGAACTAATTAAAAAATGCTTTTCAACCGCAATTTTTTATTCATCCGAAGCTTAAATCCATTGTAGGATTTTTATCGACATCGATATGATATCCCAGCTTACTATTCACTTTTAAAAATAGCACTGCACGAACGCCTTTATTATTATTAGATATCAAACACACGTGTGAGAGAGAGCAATCCAACGTGCATACAAATAAATGCATACGTTTGTATCAAAGCTATTTATGCGGACATCGAATATATTAGGTCTCGATGCGTTCAGCTATCAATCAGGCGGAGACAATAGGATTTTGCTGGAGTTTGCCCACGTATCGATTGTTTTTTTATCGACAACAATTTTATTTAAATAGTTATAACTTGAATATCACATTGAAATGACAACATACTTTTGTCAAAATATGTAAAGGTCTTTTTAAGATTAACCCGGACAACATAACAGACACGACAATTCTATATACATATATGAGATTACAGTTCATAGAACTTCATTGAAACTTCCTTCGCTTCATCCATGCTTATGAACTACAGTAATATAATCTCCATAGACTATCTATACTAATTTTATAAAGAGGTAAAGTTTGTGAGTTTGTGACGTTATGATGTTGTGAGGTTATAGGGGGTAATCTCAGGAACTACTGGTCCGATTTGAATAATTCTTTTAGTGTTATATAACTCATTCATCGAGAATGGTTATAGGCTATATATTATCACGCTAAGACCAACAGGAGTGGAGCACAGATGAAAAATGTTTCAAAATCGGGATGTTTTTTCCTTTTGAGAACTGCTGCGTGGTAGTGTTAGTGTATATGTAATAGATATTCCACGCGAACGAAGTCGCGGGCAGAGGCTAGTACTCTATAAGCGTAAAGTCTATAGTTCATACAGTAATAAGAGAAAATGGAGTTTGCTTCATAAAAAGACGTCAGTGTTAAGTGCTAACAACGATTTAATGTAGAACAATAATACTTTGTGAAATAGTAGCTTTAAATGTTATTTCCTTTTCAGAGCATGACGATAGTGCGTATTATGTGACTATTCTGAAACAACAAATTAGTCGATTCATTCTAAATCAATTTAAAAAATAGGTGCTTAAGATTTGACCTAATTATCTATAGAAAAACAAAACTGTTATACACTCAACATCAGGTGATTTACACCAAAACGAAATGGTGTAATAAGGAAAGCAATTAATCACACCGTGCCGCGAAGTCCCACCTGTGTCCCGCACTTCGACCCGTACCCCGCTTCCCTTTGTTCGACCGTGCGGCATTCCGACGATAAGCAGTTACGTAATGATTAACCTTGATAAGCGCCCCTTTAACGTTGTTAATTAAACCTAAATGTAATACTTTTACGTTAAAAAGTATCGTCCCTATTCTTTTAAAAGTTTCAGAGCAAATTTTTCTAAGCTTCTCTTTGTTATTTATTAGTATGCTATACATTAAACGTGACCATGAACTACTGAAGGATTGAAGGCTGTAAAACTATAAACAGTCACCTGGTACATGTGTTATATTACATAGTACTTACTAACCAAATTAACAATATCCTAATTTTCAATCAATATTATTTGACGATTACTTTAGCTAAATAATTCAATTAAAATATTATTGTTTTACTAGTTCTGTATGTTATTCCCAACTGTTCTAAATAGCTGAATATGTTGAGAAACTGAAAGACTATTTAATAGATATTCCGGACAAATGTATATAGTGAATAGCAGAATCAACATACTCTACAAATAACCATTCCTCAACCTACACTGATCTGATAGACTGATTATTTGTATACTATCACTTATCAAACATTTATTGAAGTAAATATTATATTATCTATCAATATTAAAACTTATTTTAGTAAATAATCGAACAAAATGTGTATTCAACGAAAGGTATCATTGAAACAAATTTATCGATAACTTTATTAGTTCATGCCACATTACTATATTAATTTGCATAGCGAGCAATATTGATTATACATGCGTTTTTATAATCAAATTAACTTAGCCCGTGGATTAATTTGCATTTGTTATTATTTATTGCAGTATTTATTTGAATTATAGTGACATGAATATTCTGTTAATATTCTCAAATTTCGTTGATTAATCGTTACCATTATCGATTAAAAATAAATATTACGTATGTACATTCCTGTCAATATGAACGTAGAGCTTATGAGACTAATTATATGCTTTTACTTGGGTTTTTTAATGTCACGATAAGTAGTTAAATACGATATCTCTTAATAAATTATAGTGTATGTATCATTATGATATTCATCGAAATCCGTTCAGTAGTTATTATAATTTTTTTATGTACTATTAACCTTTTATTTAGTTTCATTGCTCACATTATATAAAGTAAATGAATAAAATCTACTCTCTTTCTCTTTTTCTTTTCAAATACGGAAACACCTGCAGAAACACTACACTCTGCTTAACGACAGAAATAAATGTCGCAATAGAGTATCTGCAATCAACCGATGCAGCTTCTACCATTCTTTGATTATTTGTAATTTACATACATACATACATTTATCCAGTATAGACGAAGGTTTAAAGAGAGCACACAAATACATTAACAGTGTCACAGCAATGTATAAACTATTATACTGTAATGTATTTAGCACACGACTATTATTATGTTCCGATTTAGGTGTCCATCCGTAACGTGTCGTGCCGTATTGGAAACCTTCGTTTAGTGTCCCTTTAGGGAAGGTATTCGGCATTAAAGAGTCGGATCACGTGTCGATGTGTCAGTTCAAACTGGATGCGTGACGTTCTTTTGTTGAGATCACTTCGTTTTCCAACTACGAGACGCGGTGTCCTGTACTCAATGATTTATGTGTAAAAGTTGAATGTACATTTTGAAAAATATTCATATATTCAAAATTGTCTAACGATGTTGTACAATTTATTATTTAGCTAGTTGTGCCTACGACTCCGTCCGTGTGGAGCCTAATGTAATAAGCAGTGACTAATAATGTAAATTTATTTATTGCGTTTACCTATCTACTTTTCACTCGATCTTACGCCGCGTCGTCATTAAAATTACAATAACTTCTGATAGATCGAACCGATTTTAGTGAATTTAAGACTAAATGTTGCTCGAAAATATTTTTTATATTTTTCTTGAAGAGGTTTTATTATGAACGCAGTACTTTAGCAGTTATACGTGTTCATAGAAACAAACAGATAGAAGTACAAAAATACTAATAGCCATTTCTTTTTCTACAAGAATCTAATAGGACAGACACGTTAGATCTGCATTGTTATTATATGTATATATAAGTTAGTAACTACATTATTCTTTACGAATACGATCCGATATCGTCGGGTCGATAAAACGATTTTCCCCTTTAATCTAGGTCATTATTATTTCACTCCTACAATTTTCACATCCGCAACGTTTTGTAAAAACCCGTTTATAACTTAAAACTAAATCTCTAATGTTCTGAAACTTGGAATGACATTACTCAGTAGGTTTCAATGTTACATTATATCATGGATTGCAACTTGTAATTGTGTAAAAACATACGTTCAACTCCATACCACTTCATGAAAGTTTTCTTCTTTAATTCATCCTGAAAGAAATTAAGACGTTGAACAGTCATCTACTCCTTATTAGTATATTATGGTCTCTACCATTTTCCGGCGCAAGAACCTCTTTTATTACGGATTTCGTTTGCAAAATCAATGAACATTGATTAATTTTTTTGTTAAAGTTTCTATTACGAAAGTGAAGCGCTGAAATTGGCTTATAAAGCGATGATGCTAAGCACCGATTTCATTGCGAAACTGAAAGTAGTGTATCATCTTGCATAAACACCACAACGTAGTCGTTATCAACGGTACTGACTATGTGACTGCAATTGAAAAATGTTATGACGCGGCAGGACGGAGCTCATTAGCATCCGTCGCTTGAGGGGGGGAAGGTACGGCCGAGGTGACACGAGTCCGCGAAGAATGACGGGTCGGCGGCGCTCGCGCACCTAACAACCATTACGTGTTTAGTTGTACCTCGGCTGCGGTTGAATGCAGACGCGTCATGTGATGTGTGTGGAGTGAAGTGGAGTGCGTTGTGAAGTATGCGTGGTGAGGCGGGCGGCACGCGCGGCAAGGCGGGCGGGGGCAGGGCAGCGGGTAGCTATCCGCCCATTAGCGCCGCCTACTGGCTGCCACCATCGAACCCTACTCCTTATCACGTGCCAGGTTCGGCTCTCATTCATTCTCTTTAACGCTACGCTATCGGCAAATATTTGGCCAAACACGTGAGACCAACGTTGGTGGTGATTTATATAATGAGTTTATAATTTGCAATTACAGTGTTCGCGAATAGCGTCACATTCAAAACAATGTGTGTGACTTGTACGTCTGCAGAGCGATTTTTTTCCTATTTGAAACGGAAAGCGTGTCTGACATTGACCGATATGCCGTGTGAAAAACGATAAGTCTTATTTTATGAACCGACTTCACAAAACTCTTTGGGTATTGGATGACATTTTTTGAAGTTTAAGATTCTTTGTGGAATATTTCAACGGGCAATTTATAATGTCTATAGTTCTGTAAAACTATTCTTTTAACTGTAGTCGTTAATATAAAACTTGATAATTTTAATTAAGTAATAGTCGTAAAAGTTTTGTCATTTTGGAAATGGTTTTTAGAAGATCTTTGTAATAGTAATAGGTGCTTGAGACTATGTTTTTGCAAAAGTAATTTTGCTGTTTTATGATAACTACAGGTTTTATCTCGATTATATTCGATATATCTTATTGTTTTTATTGTGCTTAGGTCCTGCTAAATTCCTATAGCCATTTCAATGATTTAAAGTTACGTCAATATTATTATTACTGTCTAGCCTCTATGGAAAAACGAAAAGACGGCCTAGATAACAAAGAAATAACAACACTTCGATTTTATACATATGTATATAACTTAATTTGCCTTAAATAACCACATACAGGAAAAATATGGTTATTTCTATGTTATTCAATTATATTGCGGTAATATGTTGCATCTGAAATAGTGCTGAAATTTCCTGAAAACACTTTATAAACTCCAAAGTGTTGCTGAATTAAGTTTTTCTAACTTAATTTAAAAAATATACACATACATAATTTTATCTTAAAATGTAAAAATAACCATATTTTGCCTGTATTATTTAGTTAGTGTAAATGAAGTTATAAGAATAATAAAAATGACATTAATTTGTAATAACTTATACCTACAGCTTATTGCAAAAGAGGAATTATTTCTTTATTTCTTCCATATAAATCTTGAATCTTTCTTTCTTCAGCCTTTAGTCTTCAACTTATTTCACTTCAGTCCTTGTAATGTTTAAGCGATTAAGGTTTAGAGGCTTTCAAGTTTGGTTCTATAATTTTAGTCACTTCTACATATTACCTTCGTATTTAATTAGAGCCTCTCACATAATTATCAAGCATTATAATTTCTATTGCATCATTGCAATTAATCTATAGTCTATAGGTCTATAGTAACAATATATAGATATTTCATAGTGTAGCCTCATAATTGGAGAGCACTCGGAACTCGAATAGTTAAATCGGCTTCTTCTACGGATGGCTACAAATATTTACCTTTTGTAATCGTAATTCTAATTCCCGTGCTATATATTTTAATGTCGTACACCAATCTATTTTGCAAGCATCCTTTTTTTTAATTATTTCTCACTGTTGTCTATCACTTTGTAATGTTCTTTGCATTGTCCCTTCAACTGTCCATTTTCCTATGTTTTGTCAGAGCATAATTATATTCTATCCTATCCAATGTTATTTTATTGCTCTTTATTTTCTCGAACTGACTACGCTATTGACCTAGAAAGGTTAATTAACAGCTTAACAGCTTCACCGGACTACTAAGGCGAGCGCTTAAGGCACTCAGCCGATTAATTTATTGCTCTTAGTAATTGTAATACTTCTGTTATCTTTGAGGTCTATTTTATTGTATTCATCTTTAACTTTTCTTTCAGTTTCACGTTTAAGATTTCCCTTTTCATGTTGTTAACGGCTAAGTTTGATTAAATTATATCAAAGTACACAACACTTATTCTACGAATTTTCGTGTAGGAATAGGATAAAAATTAGCTAAAATCGTGTATTAATCAATAGTAGGGATTAACAACTAGTAGGTATACTGTTATTTGTTAGACATTCGATGGTAAGTGACTTGAATAAATGTATTTGTTTCCTCCTCTTGTGTGTTTATCCTCATTAGCCGGGACGTCAATTCTGGCACAGAATCAACGAGCTACAGCTCGATCACTCCACGTCCACGCTGTGACAACACTTATGTGTGACGTCATAAGGTTGTATTGTCTCACGGGACATATACCATAAACAGCTTAATAAGATAACTGCTAGACAGTCTCATCAAATTGTACTCACTAACAGATTATTAAATAACAAGTGTAAAAGTCTATAGCTTAAACTATGGTTTCAATAGTTCGATTCAATAGTATGGATGTACGATAAACATCGATAGTAAAACATCGATGTTTTTGCCATCAATTAAAATTGTCTGTAAAAACTGAGGTCAGCGACGAAAAAAAAAGGTCATCAAAAAAAAAACTATTTCGTACGGCTTACAAATTCGATAAGTTTCTAGTCTCTAGCTGGTATATACAAAGTTCTCATAACGTCGATGATATCGAAATGAAAACATCGATATGTCGATATTATCGACATCATAACATCGATGCTTTTCAGCTAAACATCGATGTTTCTTCAACATCGATGAATATCGATCATCCCTATTGAAAATCCGCACCGAATATGCGTACGGACTTTCATGACAATATTTGATATTAAGCCCATACACTCTATTTTATTAAAAACTTAAGACTCTGGTTAGGTTACAATAACTTCTCTTCTATAACATTGAGAATTGCTTTATTGGCTGTGTTATTAGTCACCTTGTAATAAACCCATTATTATGTGTCACATTTACTATACGAACAACAAATGCTGATAAATGGAAAAATTGTATGGTATTTAACTCGACAAATGTGCCTTTTCACATGCAAATACGGCAATTTAAACTTCAAGTCGCTAACGTTGGTACCTTCTGATAATTAGCCACGAATCGATAAGTATTATGTAATTTCTACAGAATTGTTTATTCCTTATAATTGATTTAACGCTATTCTAAATAATGCAGATACTAGTAACACACCTTGTAATAACGAAAATAAAGAAAGTCCTATATAAATAGATAAATAGATACAGTATCTTTATCTGTTTAAAAAATAATTTCTCTTTTTTTTTAATTTTGGCAACAGTTAGTTTCTCTACCTTTGAAAAACAAACCATATTTTAATTTCGTTATCAGAACATGAAAAAGACGTTACAATTAAAAATATCGATTGTTTATTGTAAAATTCCCAACAGATAAAAACTTTTATGTATACGTTGATATAAATTGCATTCAAATTCATTTTTAATTCAAATTCAAAAATACTTTAGCCAATTTAGGCCCTGAGAAATCGTTTATGAACGTCAAAACTAGCACTGCCTCGGAAAACAACCCAGTCACCGAGAAGAACCGGCAACAATTAAAGACCAGATCGAGTTCATCTTTTTATCATAAGTATTTTTTACAAGCATAGATAGTTGCATTCATTTTTGGCGGATGAATTTCCCGACTTCACCACATATCGACGAGAGAATGCGGAAATGTCGTAACTTGCATTTTTGGCTAAATCACTTTTGACCATATTCTTGTATAAAATAATACCTCTTCGAATGGTATGGGTCTCGTTTTCCTACGACTAAATTATTCATCGATACGGTCTTGGTTTTTTGCCTAATTTTAGCAATACACATAAAAAAATGTCGAGTAACATCTTAAGACTTGAGACACCCAAGCCAACCTCACCTGCACGTGGTGCACCCTGCTATTCAACGAACGAGGCAATGGCGATAGCGGGGTGGTAGGGTTATACAGCCCGACTGGGTCGCAACCACCATGTATATGGCGAAAAAGCCCGTCATAGTGACTCGCTTTTGCGTGTCGCGTTTCGGGATCAGCCTGTGCATATCCAGTACCGGGTGACTTTCGTCATTATGGCCGGCATGACAGTGGCGACCGACGATTGATGATCTGTCTCGCAGTGGTCGCTACTGTTCTTGGATTGTACTATGCTTACCATCAGGCATAGTGCAGTCACTTTGTCGTGCTTCAATAAAAAAAAAGTATGCATTTTTTTCAAATTAAAATAGATATTACTTTGTTTATGTGCCACAGAAAGTGCCTGAAATTGCTTGCTATATAAGCATGTATATACCAATTTTCAACTTTCTATCTCTATAAAAATAGTATGAGTTATCAGTTTTTGAAATAGGTTTTTGGCTCTGATGTAAAGTTGGGTTTTTCAAGTTGCGACAATTCCGCTTTCTTCCGTCGATATCCTCCACCCATATATATATACCAAAGTAGTCTTTGCTTAATAATTGCTTTAATTTATTTTAGAACAATTTTTAATATTCATTATGGTCGCATTTTGAGCAATGGATGAACACAAGTATATATAAATATTCACAAAATTTATACTGAACCTGCTACATTTATTGAGCTATGTTATCAGTTGCCTTCGCGTCATTTGTCAGACGGCGTTCTGCCCATGTCTCATATATATTGATCTCGTGTTTCTCAATCATGCCTTTATAGAGATCCGTCCTCTTGATTAAATTCTCACACCGAACGCGTCAAAGGACATCAATTTCCGCTACGCAAATTATTGTTATGTTTTGGAATGATTCCCTTTAAAGCATATCTATGATCGATATTCGAAAAACAAAGTTGCTTTTCGTAAGTGTCTATGTGTTAATTTTTTCTAAACTAAGCAAGAAATTACAATTGAACTGTTATTTACAAAATGTCTTCCAAAAGGCTTTATTTGATTTCACATTAGTAAATTGCACCCATGTGAAGCCGGAGCGTGTCGCTTGTAAATTATAAATGATTTTTTGAAGTGAAAATTTCTTTATCCATTTTGAGCGATTTTTGTTAAGAGAAAAACTTACGGGTTCAGGTCAGTGATGACTTCGACATATTAGTGAAGCGTCACCGACATGCTAGTAACGTATTGCGTTTGGGTCAACTAGCGACGCGTATTCAGTTTTTGACTGTTCTGGGAGTACGTTTGGATTTTAGCAATAATTTTAGCTAAATCTACAAGTAGCTTATACCCATCGATTCAAGAGCGACGCAGGAAAGGAATAACAGAAGCGTTTGCCTTGTTTTTACCCATAAATCGGGCAATGAGTGCTTATATATACCTGAAATATTTTAACAGATTACATAAAAATCAAAGAAACCAGATTCATTAATTCTGAAGATATCTAATATAATGTAAAAATATTTGATTATAAATTTAACAGACTTGATCGGGATAGATTATTACGATTTCCTGTTTTTCAAATATGGCGTACTCAATTTATACGATTGTGTTTTTTTAAGTTAATATTCCAATTACATATTAGGAAATGCCGATGACGATATGACAATGAATAATTACGTAATGATGATATAATTAATAGAATGATACTGAAATTAAATCAGTACTGCTTTCCGGATAGGTGATTTTGTTCTTAATTAAAACATTATACATATATAATTGTTTTACATATTAATATACAACTGTACAGCTGGGTAATTAAAATAATACTTAATTACAAATTCCAAGGTAATGAATACTTATTTTACGATAAATCGCAAGTGTAGGAAGGATACTGCGACACTTTATTGGCATCTTATCTACTTGAATATGCTAGCCACGCAAATCATCCTTCCACTTTAAAGGATCTTAATAAATTAAATAAATCATACATAAACATAAATTATGGATTACAGCATTACGTTATATTACAACAAACGTTGTTACAAACTGTTGTCAGTTATTCTGCTGTTGACTTACTTTGATATTCTGTATCGTATTGCTTTTTGTTTCGAAACGAGAACGCGGTTGACTTGAAAAGGTCTTTACAGTTTCACCGAACTATTGAGGCGAGCGCTGAAGGTACTCAGCCGACTTGGGATGTTTGGGCGACTAACTCAAGGGTGCACGGCACACCTCGGCTTGGGCTGTCGCCTGTTTAGTGGAAAAATCGCGACATATCTGAGCTAACCTAAGCTAAGCTATGTAGATATTTGTATATGAGTTATTGAAACATGTATGTGTACCAAGCATGCGTGCCTCAACAACTCCTGTACGTATTTTGTTTGGGAAAAATTCCTTTAAACTATATAGGATAGGATAGGGAAAAATAAAGCTACAACTCTTTGACGTTTATTTCTCTGAAAAAGAAAAACAGCGTGTAAGCGTGTAGGCGTGCACGTGTGTATAAGTGATGTGTGTGATGTTGTAGCAGTGATGTAAGGTTTTGTGTCACTGTATCGCGTGAGCAGCGTATTCAAGGGCTCCACACCGAGGGAACGGACCTAGGCTTGTGCCGCTGCCGAGAGGGGCCTAATGTTATCGTATTGCAATTTTTAACAACGATATGATAATGAAACGAATATTCTACTTTCGCATTATTAGAGTACGAGCTCATATTTTATGTTATTATAATGGTTTATTGTATCTAATTTTATATTTAAACCGCGAAAGATATCAACGGTTATTAATTTTAGTCAATATACATCAATTTACGTGATACAAAATCTTGAAGCCGCGCAAGCGAATTCTATCATGACAGTCACCAATGTTGAACAAAAACCAGTAAGTAATTAACCCGAATAATTTGTACAAAAACAGTGGCACAATGGCACGTGTATTTAGAAGTGCTCTGAAGACTCTGAAACCGCGAATGATGAAAAAGAAAACGAAGATGATGTCGTCGGAAATAGTCTAAACTAAAGCCTACAGAAAAATTGTGAAGCTAAAAGATCCCGTCAAACTTTATATATAATAATCATAAACATATAGAGGTACAACTAAATAATCGTAAAAAGAGGTGATGACATACAGGCGGCCGATCGTAAAAATTAAACCAAATCATACACAACAACATGGCAAACATGTTGTACCGACCTTATTCAGGTGGGATAAGGATAAAAAGAAACATACAGTAGTACAACAAATAATCCCAAAGAGGGTTGATGTAAGGCAGGCCGCCGATCGTAAAAAATATGCCAAATCATACACCACAGCATGACAAACATGTTGTACCGACCCTACTAAGGTGGGATATGCGTAAGAAGATGATGAGCTTCATGATACACTCTCTCTTTCACACCTGTTGGTGGTTGCATTGCTTGATTGCAAGACGCCATGACATCACCTGACCATAGCCAATAATAATAATGAACAACGGATAGTTAACAGCAGGATAATGATGATTTTTGATAATTTATGATCCATTGTAAAAGTAATTCATTACATTATTAATATAAATCAAATTTATATAAAAAAGTAATCACTTTTAGGTATGAATCATTTTAAAAATCATAGTTCTGGAACTAGTCCTGTAGAACTAAGTTACACGATAAGGTACACAATACATGTGTATTTTAACACATATATATTATAAAACACAATTTCTTTCTGTCTGCCTGTATCCGTATTAAAAAATAGGTCATATTCAAATATATTAAAAAAACATTCATATAAGTTCGCGCTAGTAAAATTATTTCAGTTAATCACTATAAAACAAATAAGTAATATAATACGAATTAAATTATTTATTTATAACCAAGTAGGCCGGTGAAACTGTTAAGACCTTACTAGGTCAATATCGTATTCAGATAGAAAAAAAAAATAGAGGTAACCATAAAATAAACAGTATAAAACAAGTAAAAAATGTGAATAACTAACTATATCTAGTTATTTTAGTAGCGTATTATTATGTAGGAAGCTCACGTATTATAATCTTAGTAATTTATTAACTATAGAACTGGGTGTTTAATACCTCGTTCTCGGTAATCTGTTGATCATTATCAGCGAGGAGGTTCTACTAGCGCGCGCGATCTCTGTTTGAACAAGTGTATAAACAACTAAGCCTCGGGGACCTCTCTCGTTACAATCATTTATTAATCGCTCGCAAGTGTTTTATTATTTTCGTATACCATAATTTCTTCATTCATGCAGTATCATATGAGTAATTATTTTTGTATTACTACGTACGGGCTACGTGGTTCATTGGATTTATTATAGTCTGCTGTTTTTTTGTTAGTTATTATTCTGTCAAGAGGCTTGACAGGTGGAATATCAATGTACCAAGGAATTTTACGAAATCTGCAGGCATTTACTAAATTAAATTGGTAACACTATCGGCTAATGGTGAAAATATCGTGAGGAAACTGGAACCTAAGAAATTATAATGCCGCCGTAAAGAACTGTGGATTTCTAGAAGTTTGGAATCACGAATATGTAATAGCGTGGCGTGGTGATTATGTTTATTTCTATTCATTTCTTCCTTCGGGTAGATGCCTGTGGTCCTGCTGTGGGTCTCTTACAGGCCGACGATGATGAATTCTGGCATTATCACTTGACTAGTATTTTACCAGTTTATTTAGGAGTGTATATCGAATCTCAATAGATAAATACACTATTTGCCAATTGTCGTCGAATCGATCTAGCCGTTTCATATATTAGTACGGAAATCCAAAGACATGTATAGACTAGCTTCTGCAATAAACTTTAAAATCATGTTCAAGTCTTGAAAAGAAATACACTAGTGTATTATGTATTCTTTTAATCTCACAAATTATTAATTCCTAAAATTTATATTTTAAAATTTACTCTATTAATTGAATTAATATCCTAATTCAAAAGGCAGCTTTATTTATTGAATAGTCAATAAGATCTCCAACTGGTGATCTTTATATATTGTATACCATATAAAATAATACTTTACTGACTAACACATCAACACACAGCCCAAACTAATGGGGCCTTGAAGATTTCCACGTGTTTTATTTTTACACTGAATATGAGTACAAACTAAGGATAGATTTTTGGAAATTCAATCCCTAAGTTGGTGAAAACGAATACGGAATTTTGTATCAAAATTCATCATATTTCCAACCGTCAGTCAGAAATTCTTTAACATATACATGTATATGAAATATTCGAATACAATGACTGTATAAAACGCGCGCGATTCCGCGAAAAATAGTTAGTTTAAATATACATACCGTTTGAATTACTTATCACTTTATACCTACCTACATACCGTATAATTGACTAACCTTGGTATCTACACCATGCCTATAGGTATACATAGTTTATATAACGAACTGAATTAACCTTCCCAGTAATTATTAACACCCATCGATCTTATTAGACAACAACGTTAGTATCAAGTCACAAGATAATCTTACGAAGCTTCATTACGTTAGATCTAGTAAAAAGACAGGTAAATTTCGTTGGCTCGTCTACGCTCACCTACAGAGCACAGCTGATAATGGACTCACCCACACAAACTCGTCTCGCTTTAAAACAAACACAACAGACCGACGTCCATTGTTTGAACATTACTAATGAGTCACAGAGTGTCACAACGCATACGGTTTTACTGAATAAAACTGAGTAACATTAAATCGTATTACCGTGTAGTGTTTTATCCATATCGTTCACAGACAGAAAACTGTGCAATTTTTACCTACACACAAACGTTTTTAATTTAGTAAGTAATTTAATTCTTAACAATTTCATGAACTTTGCGTGAAATCATATGTAAAATCAATGACTAATAAAATCATCTGAAAATATTAAGTCCATTTAATTATCTACTTGTCCCTCTTACTTAAGTCACGACGTCATTAAAATTACAATAAGTCTTGATAGACCAAACTGATTTTATTGAAACAAAAACTAACTGTTAACAAAAACTAACTGTTACTCGAGGATACGCTTTATGATTTTTTTTTTTTTTTGAAAAAGTTTTATTATAAACTGAATGCTTTACCAGTGATGCATGTTCAAACAAACAGACTGGCAGACAGACATTCCTAGAAATGATTGAAATGTATTTTATTACTTATTCCTAGACAACTACAACATTTTTTTTTTACAAAAATCTAAAAAGTATAGACACGTTAGATTTACATTCTTTCCATATGTATCTATATATTAATACGTAAAGCAAAACGATTGTACTCCTATTTAACCGATTTCCCGTTAATGGGTGAACTTGAAATTTGGCATAGTTAAAGTTTATATGATGGAGAAGTGCAGAAAGCTGTTAATTTTGTATAAAATGTATTAGAAATACATAAAATTTATTAAAATACGCACTACTCACACTACTGCTTGAATTTTACACAACATATACACGCATGTAAATAAAAAAGACATTTCGACAGTCGTCAATAATTACGAAGTTCAAAAGAAGCTGTAAAGGAGGTTGCTATGCTCGACTATATGTGTTTTTAACTCTTATGTTCCAATTACAGTTTTTCATCCTACATTCAACAATGATATTATAAAATATAACTATTATTGTAATGATTATTATTTTTTAAAGTGAACTCACTTCAACATGAGCCAAATAATACTATGTATAATCAAAATATGAATTTTGTTCATAAAAGTAATCCATGACTTAGACCTCCGCGATTACAATGTTACAATTCAACCTCATTTAGCAACAAAAAAGAATTTATTTTCATAAGCTAATGATAGTATTAAAAACATCTTCGTCTTGGATTCACCATTTGATTGTATTGTGGAGCCATTACTTTTCCAAGCGATGATACTGGGCATATCACTTTTTCTCATAACGAACAGACTATATTTAATTCAATATCACCCAGAAATACCACCCACCTATGGTGTCGTGTAAAATTAATTGAAAATTGTGTCATGGGTTGCGATAAATTTCTTTATTTTCGTAAAGTTATGTTTGGTTAAAATTTGAGCTTGAGCTTGAGCTTTACCGAGTGATTATTATTTCAAATTTATAATTAATTCCAATTTTCATTTACACATAGATTTTTTAAATGTTTATATAATTAAATATCATGGCAAATAACTGAGTAGCCATGATGAAAACCTTTGATTATAGAAGTATACCCTTTGACAAAAGAACCCTAATAAAGTTCAAATTTTAAAAAATCAAATAACTATGATCGAATGTCAACCACTGGGCGCCCACTAGTAAATATTAGTAGTATATTCCAAACTAAGATAATGCTATAAGAAACAGTATTTTAAACACATGATTTTAACTACACTTATAATCATATAGCATTTAGGGTACTTTTTCTTTAGAGAAAAGGACATTTTTCCTTTTATTCAGGTAAAATCTACAGCGTAGTCACTAGCAAAAGGTAGTAAGCTATTAATTCAGAACAGTTTTCAATACATTCATCTTTAATTATTGTTAAAATTTTCACTCCGAGTTTACTACATTTGTCTATTTCAATAATTTAATCAAATGGGTTGATCGATCGTCTTGATGACAAATTACTACAACATAACACTGAAATATTTTTTTTTATTTAACTTTATTTTTGGCAATCAATCTTTCAGATTATTACTGCCATTGTCGAGTAATCAATAATATTACAACCGTCGTATGATCATTATAATATCAAGCGTCGTGTCAATCAATATTCTAACAAGATGGTGGGTCTCTTGTTAGAACCCTCCAGGGAGTTTTTGTGGCACCTCAGAATTTCATGCTCCGTGGTACTATTTTCCATTCACTTCACTTATGCACAATAAACTAACCACATTACATAAAAAACCACCAACTTTACACAATATAGAGTCAAGTAACACAAGATTATGAATAAAATATAAAATCCACTACATGACAGACTGAAATCCCGCCAAAAACTCAAAACTGAAATAATTTAATACAGCGAATTTACAAATTCTTCTATTTACATTGCCAGTAGTAAATGGTTGTCCAAAGGTATCGGAAGAGCAAAACGAGCTATGTAAACGTAATAATTTAAAACGGACTCGCGTACTAAGGTGACTACCTCATTGCTCGTGTTATTCATGTCGCGTTATGGTTCTAATATAAGGTGGCCATGCCGACAAAAACAAGCATTTTCTACTAGATCGTGTTTTATTTGGGGATTAGCTGACCCATTCCCACTAGGATAAGCGGTAAACATTTATAAAAAACTACTCGTGACCTAAATATAAAAGTTAGACAAATGCAGTGTTATTACAAAAAAATTAAATACGTATTGAACACTTGCTATAAAAAAGTTTCGTATTAAATGTACCGCGGTCGCTGAATGTT
>JACEII010000033.1:3909618-4032524 GCA_014332785.1 Antheraea mylitta
ACTAGTTCGTCCTTTCAATCCCACTTTCGCATACGCAATGAATGGCTCTGCATTCAGCCGTAGAATAGGTTCGCGACAGTGTAGTATGGGGAGATGTACTATTTATCTAACTGTTCCCAATTACCCGCCGTTCTCAATTACCCTACTCTCCCCTATATCTCTCTTGTGCTGTCACTCGGATTCGAACTGGGGTTACACAAATTTTCGAAGCAACCGATTTCCATCCGAGCTAATTTTGTTTTTGCCTGAAACTCAGTTAAAAAAAGCCTCCCAAGATTAAAAGCTAGATCGATTTATCGACCCCGAATCTACCTACATCCTAAGTTTCACGGAAATAGATGACGCCGTTTCCGAGATCCTGAATATATACAAATATAAAAATATACAAGAATTACTCGTTTAAAGGTATTAGATAGATGTATTAAATTATGACTGACTTCTGCTAACATTTTGCTGTTGCGGCATACGTAACCAAATAGCCGACTTATTTTAATTTACCGGTATATAGTATTCAAGACGTGCTCTAAGATTTTTCGTCGCTTTTAAACACGGTTATCTTAAAAAAAAAAAAAAAAACAATATAACTAACTGAGTGACAAAATTGAGCACTCCTTACTGCGACTTCAAAATTCGATCGTCGACAAAAAAAGAGAAAACAAAATAAACAAGATATCTTTATTCTTTCCGTATTTTTTTTGGCTTGATCGAACAATCCGTATCTATTATCGGGGATTCTATGATATCACTAATAAAAAGCATACCCCGCGTACTTTTAAATCAGAACTGTGTATGAAAAAAATACAACAACCGTAGTGTGGTTCGACTACGCTGTGGAATTTTACAATTGGTCGCTGTATTTCGATGGAGTACAGTTTGACAGTGCGCCGGCCGCGACCGTGCGAAACGGCAAGTTTTAATTGAGTTTCAAAACAAAAGACGTCACATAGGCTATCCTGATTCTGTGAATAATGCCGAATAGGGGCTTACTGTGTCTTCTCCTATGGTATATAAGGTTTGTATATCCCTATATAATTGTTAAATTTTAAAGAAAAACTTCGTATGGCTTATGGGAGGGAGGGCTTTGAAATTCTGATCCGCAACCTTTTTGTTGTGTGACGAAAAGTAGTGGGCGGTAAGCACTGTGTCGGGTAGAGTGTGAGCAATGTGTAACTGAATCAGACCTTTCTGTGGAGTATTACATTGCGATTAAACCTTAGTGGTAGAGTTTTTTCTAGCGCTGTCTGACTGCTAACAAATAACAGCTTCAAGTTGATAATCTGTTATCAGTCATCAAGCCCCAGTTAGTGTGTTCCTCAGTTAGTCCCCCTATAGCTTTGGCGTGCTTATCATCTTGGATCACATCCTCACTTAACATGAGATTGTAGTCAGACGCTAAACGTGTTGTTACAAAAAAGTTAAATACATATTGAATACATGCTTTAAAACGGATTCGTTTTAAATGCACCACGCTCGCTGAATGTTCGCCATTTTGTTCTTTTCTCCCGCTTTGGTTAAGGTGAGTTAGACTTGCGATAAGGATAAGGATAACGCGAACTTGCCTCGGACGAACGCGATGCATTTAGTACGAAACCTTTTTAAAGCAAGTGTTCAATACATATTTAACTTTTTTGTAATAACACTGATATAGTGCAAAACTCTAAACGGTCGCTGTTTTCAAATGGTTTCACAATGCGGTTTTCACCAGTAGATAAGGAGATTCGTAAGAAAGGTTAAGGTATATATATATAATTGGTCCTAGTTTTGTGTAAATTGGTTAAAATATAACGATAATTGTGGGAAACGTCGGAAAAAGTCGAGCCGTATTTGTGTGTATTCCAGTGGATACAATAATAGTTAAAATTCACAATTGCACCCGGTAGGTGGCGCTGCGGTCTGACTCTAGATTTTTTCATACTATTAGGGCATGACAACGTCTGCCGGGCCTGTTAGTATATACTATATACAGTCATAATTTTGATCTTTGTATAACAATCAGAAGAATGTTATAATATATCACATTTCAAAGAAATGATTTACGATTTAAACATAATAAGTGGCTCAAGTGATATTTTATCTTAACTCGTATTTTCATTGAATTATTATATAGTATACTAGCTTCTGCCCGCGACTTCGTTCGCGTGGAATAGTTAATTTGAAAAATAAAACCCGATTTTTTAGACATTCTTCAGTGGTGCTCCGCTCCTATTTGTCTTAGCGTGATGATATATAGCTTATAACCATCCTCGATGGTAGATGAGAGGTATATGACACTAAAAGAATTTTTCAAATCGAATCAGTAGTTCCTAAGATTACCCCCTACAACATCACAAACTCACAAACTTTTTCATCTTTATAATATTAGTATAGATTAGCATATAATGGCATTATTATCTAAAGTTTGTTACGAAATTTCACTAAGGATATTTTTTTTCTTGTTGAAATTTATCACCGACGGTGCCGCCGCCGCCTGCCGACGACAGACATCGGGAAGTACGAAACGATCTCGCGATCATTATCAGTGTTCGCTTCCGGGCTCAATCTGTAAACATGGCCCGGGTTAGTCCGCGTACATACTCGCAGATCTTTTTATCTTTAGTTATTCTTGTACATCACTTATCTATATAATGTACCTCTTTTAAGTTGACTTGAAATAAAGAAAATTTCTCTGGTTTTCCCTGTTCGTATATTCGTAATTTTCTCCGGAATGACACGACCGATTTATATGATTCTTTTATTGAAATAATCTATATACTTACACAAAGGTTTTAGTATATAAAATATTATAGTAGGAAGTATGGATCAAAATAATCAAAGTATATGAAGTCAAAAACAGTTAAAAAGTCATAAACGAACTTTTGGACAGATATATGAAATATTAAGGTAATATTCATAAGTATGGATCAAAATAAAGAAACTATATGAAGTCAGAAAGAGGTCAGCTTGTAGGTGGTAGAGCCCCGCTGAAGCTATTTTTGGTTTCAGCATGAATGGGTCGGCTCCTCCGGGGTAGTACCACCCCTCTCACAGATAACCGACGTGAAATAACAGTGCTTGCATTGTTGTGTTTCGTACGGTCAGTGAGAGAGCCGGAGGCCCACGACCCTTCCTCTTTCCTTCTTTCCCTTTCCTTCCCCTCCCCCTTCTCCCATATACAGGCTGGCAACGCACTTTCGACGTCCCTGATGTCGCTAGTGTCTATGGACTGTGGTGATCACTTAACATCACGTGACCAACCAGTTCGTTTGCCTCCTTTGATATAAAAAAAAAGGTAAAAAGGGATAAACGAACTTTTCACACATAAAAAACTGATAGATAATAATAGAGAATTCACTGATAATTATGTTGAGCATTCTCTAATATGTTTGGGTGAATTTAATCCAATCAAGGTTTTCACACATTCTGATTATTTACCGTTTCTCCATCGATTTTTACGCGTCCTTATGTTTATCGTGTTCTTCAATGGAGTTGCTTCTTTCGTAACGATAATAATAATAATCATCATTAGTCATAACACAGTAATACAGCCTAGACTGTAGACTGACACAATAAACATAACACTACCAATTCATCGATAATTCCTTTGTCGACAGATTTTGTAATTAGAAGTGTTAGCTTAACAAGCGAACACTATAAGGTATCTAATATGCTGTTATCAACATTTCCGTTCATTGAAACCTAAACCTCATTGGAAAATTTTAATCGATTTCAAATAATCTATCTCGAGGTGACTTGCTAATGAACTAATAGGATAATCTAGCGAAATATAATGTTACAAATAAAATTGTCACTAACAAAAAACCAAGTGTGTTTAATAGAGTAGGGAAAAAAGTTATTTTTACTTACTTTATTTTATTCACCCGTGTTATACTTAAGTATAACAAGTTTCATGATTAAAATTAATCTAACGATAATTCATATTTTAAAATATATCAGACAGTTCACGCTACAATGCCTAGCAAAGAAATAGAGAGTATAAGTATCTCGAAAAATATTACATCATCTAGAAAATCACGCAAAAACGCAAACAAAATGCAACTTATTTAAAAAGTCATTTAGACTTCGTACAAATTATAAAGGCTATTTTATCATATGTTGAATCAATACGTGAACGATGGTAATGTCTGGAAATGACGCATCTCTCTGTGCATCAACTATTTTTTTTTTTTCGAATTAAGAACGCTGTTGACTTGGAAAGGTCTTTACAACTTCACCTAACTATTGTGGCGAGCGCTGAAGGCTGAAGGCGCATCGGTGGTTTAGTGGTAGAATGCTTACCTGCCTGTGTATCCCCCAAAACGAATGAACGATGTTTGCAAAAATATGTACCATTACAAGAGAAACCAGATCAAATTACTTGCAGGTTTTTCTCAATGACTGAATGGTAAGTCATATTGTCGCTCGTAAGTGCTTTCTCAAGGCCCAAATTGAATAAAGTATTTTTGATTTGATAGCCTTATTTTTCTACTGTCCATGTGATAATTTACTTACTACTTACATTTCCTAATACATACCAATGGGTACATATGACACAGACAAAATAGAATATATATTTTAAATAATACTGTAAATAGAACCGACAACCCTGACACACTTAGCCAGATATTTTTACTTGGAAAAACTATAAGACGTTTAGTTAATGTTTACTTGGAGTATTTAAAAACAGACTTTGTTCTATTAAGAAACAAATTTGACGGACTTATTTTTTAGACAAGCCTCTATTTGCACCGAACTTTCCGTAGATAATAATCAGTGTCGTTTCCGAATAAGGACGAGCAATAGGTTTTTCACGAATATCGCCCGACTGCTTGTTAACTAAAACGACGCCGTGTCGTTACGTAAAGTGTACTTTGCGATTAATATTATTGGAAAATCCTGTAAATTGCTTCAACAAATCGCCATTTAAGTAGAGGTACGTGAGTTTGCGAAAGTAATTTTTACTGTGCTATCAATATATGCATTACGTATATTTGTTGATTTATATACACACATAAGATTATTATAATACCACTTGCTCTTTATTTTGTTTGTTAAAATATTTTCTCATAAAATGAAACGTAACTTTGAAGCTGTTTAATTTTAAAACATAGAGTTGAAGTATGTCAATTTATCTGTTATCTATATGTCATTTACACTATATGAGACAATTATAACTACAATTGTCAGTGTTGATGTACCGACTTCGTGTCAAAATACAATTGGCAAAGAAAGATTATTTGGAAATTTATTTCTTTTCACGATAATGTATATTAATTAATTAGCTCGTTAAAACTTTGTAAATACATATGTAATCTATTTTATCTACATTGTATAAAAAATATCCAAATGTGTAGAAGGAAACCTTTTGTAGAAGGAAACCTGTATAACTAAATGCGTATGTCTATTTTTTTGGCACGCAATGTAAGGCTAAACGGATCGAATTATTTTAACTTATATCGTCAGATTCGTTCGATTTAGGGGATTAACATATAGTAATATGGTTTTTAACATGATAGCTGTAGATTGAAAAGAAAGGGAAGGAATATAGTAAGTTGCTTTTAGAACTAAACAACTCTTAGATTATTGCAACTAAGGAAAATTCAATGTATTTTCATGTGATCCATTTACAGCGGCGCTACTACGCTGTATGATTTAGATTTTTCGTATTTAATGAACATAAATAATAATTAACTCTTTATTGCACACCTTAAAAATATACTAAATTATGATGTATATTTTAAGATATAGATGTTTATTAGACAAATTGTTTTTCTTGAAATAAATCTCAATATTTTCTTATTGATTTTGCCATACTTATTTCATATCGTAAATTATCCTTTTATGCATATTATCTGTATAAAATAATTTCGACGTTCCACTTATGCCAGACGGCCTGCGAAGGGTGACATTTTTTCCAGTCGGTTTTTTTTCCTTATTCTTTATTAATAACTCAACTTGATCAAAGATGGATTTAGCACCAAAAAGGTTATACATAACAATAAGTGTATGGATGCTGTAAATGATATTAAATCTTACCGTTTAACAAACAGTATAGCACAGTGGTATGCACTCTACTTAAATCTCACGGGAGGTTCTTAAAAGCTGTTGTGCCTTATCGTTTCTCTATTGCTCCTGTGATATTGTTGGCACAACGCGACGCAACGCTACGGCAGCGTATCGCCGACAAAATTTAATATCGCCCGAGTCCCGATAAAGTGGTCGTGAGTTTGAAGGAAACTTAAGTGGGAGAGATCAATTTTATTAATATACTTTGTTATTGTATTGACTCTTTGAGTAGTGTGCTTGATGATATTGTTATTGAGACATTTCTATACAATTTTATCCTTACTATTATTGTAAATTGGAATGTGAGATCGTTTGATTATGACATTTTTTACACGTTGTCAGGGATATAGAAAAGGACATGGGGTACATTTCATCTAGAAAAACTGTACTATTGCCGAGTGATATATCAATTCTAATTTAACTCGATCGAAGCCGCGAGCATAGGCTAGTAAGAGCATAGGTTATAACTAAATTCATCTCACATAAGCTTTTATGCAAATAACGTAGAGTAATTATACAGAAAGATGTTATTTTTATTATAGTTTGTATTCCGTATTTAATTTTATATGTAAAGTTACTTATGAAGATTATTTCAGAGTGGTTAGGTCATAGTATAGTGCCTAATTGAAATGGCGACGTAAAACGTTGTAACACCGAAGTCACGCTTGGAGGTGTCGCATTCGCGATTAGATGTATCCAGTAACCAAACAAGGTGCTAGAACCAAACTAGAAATACATTATAATAAACTCGTCTAAGGCATTGTTCATTAGATAGTCGCACCATAAGTTAATATAAACATATATCCAGCATCCAAGAGGTGTTCAAGCTGGCATAACATCAATATCCAATGTTAGGTTGCCGATTTCTCGCGGGTCCCTGTTATTTTCGAATTGTATTTTGCTTAATATGTTAACATGTTTCTGTAGGTAGTAGAGCCACGCTGAAGAGATTACTCCAGTGTCAGCATGAACGGGTCGGCTCGCCTTGTATACTGCCACCCTCTCACAGAAACACCGACGTAATATTGCTTGCATTGTTGCATTTCGTTCGGTTAGTGAGAGCGCTGAAACGACCACCTACCTTCCCCCTCCTCCAAACACAGGCTGGCAACACACTTGTGACTCCTCTGGTGTTGCTAGTGTCTATGGACGTTGATGGTCACTTAACATCAGGTGACCCACCTGTTCGTTTGCCTCCTATGATATAAAAGAAAAAAAACATAAATCACTTGTTCTATACTGTCCAAACATATTAATAATGGCATAATTAAATATTATTATTCCGTGTTCAGTGAACTTTTAAGCAATAGTATTAAACTATAAAAATCGTAAAGGTATTCAACTATAGCATCGTTCAGGGAAAATTTAACGTTATTCGCAGGTAAAGAAAAGTTTAGAACGATACGAGCGAAACAATTTATCCGCGAATCTGCATAGTTCACGTTTACGGCCCACTTTACAGGTTGATGAAGAGGCTCGAGAGAGAGTTACGATTGAGATCCGAGGCACGATTTAACTCTTTAAAAATTTTAACCACTGACGTAACACTACATTAAATCTATACAATGAATTTTGACAGCGTCTATTATTATTATTACTTTATTATATTAATACATTAAGAAACAAAATAACGCGATCCAAATAAAAATTCATGAAAGTGTTAACTGTTATCTGTTATTTCAATGTATACTAACTAGTATTTTAGAAATATCATCATAATATTGATATTATTTTCAAATAATCGATTTTCAAGTTCATTTATTTCTGACTGAATGTTTTAATATAGTGCATACATCAAAATACAGTTCAATATTTCAAAAATAACGTTTCCCAATATGTCATAACGCTATATATTATACGTGATAACGTTAGATATGTAGTAAACTACAAGATCATACATTGATATACAAACATTATAGCAGATGAATGTTTAAAGGATCACAACCTTCAATCTAGTGGTAGTTTATGGTCACATTTAACATATGAAATAATAACATCAAAATAAATACTAATAAACTACAAAGATAACCTTAGTTAAAGTTGGTAACGTAAAAAATCTAACCTAGCTAATTCAACCACGGTTTAATAACGGGAATAGTAATATACTATGGACTGGAAAATTATTATAAGACATAACCTATAATGTGATAAGTTTTTCTTTTAATAACCGTCGAAAATACACAAATAAAAAGGTATATAAAATTGCAGATTACGTTGTAATCTGTAAGATTATGATGAATATTTCTTGATTGGCCATTAAGAGTTATTGTCGGTTTTAAATATTGTGTATTTCTTATGATTATTCCATAAATTTTATATATAGTCGCTGTGAAAAATAAGATAACTATAACAGTCACGTGAAACGGGTCTCAAATTGTAACGGCCATTAGTAATAACTGGTAGAGTTTCGCAACATGATAGAGCCATGGCGCGAGGCGGATACCTTTTTCAAATATTTACAACTTTCACAATACAATTCAGCGGGCGGACTGAGTGAGGCGTGAAAAGTTGATGCGAACATCGTCGCGTCAGTAGGCCATACGGGAAATTTACTTTAATAAAACACTGACATGTACCGGTGGTATTTGTTTTTTACCGTTTTAATAAATAAAAGTAAAGAACGGTTGTACCGGGAATAGAATATACGGATATGGAACAAAAATCCAAAGGTATTCATTTAATATTTTAACTGTATTAATTATATTTATATTTTGGGCTCATAGGAACGTTGCGTCTACTTGCTTGCTTTACAAAATCTAAGACAGAGTGTTCTGAAGTTGTTCGGATTAATATCTGCTGCTGTGTTCCACTACGAAACGACTCGCCACAGATTGATATTCCATCCATTTCATTTAGATGATTGGAGATTGTCAAATGTACCATTTTTGCGAGCTTTTTATCCACGTACGTCAGTTCTTCGGAATAAACTCCCAACGGCAGCGTTACCGTATGTAGCCCGGTGAAACTGTTAAGACATTTCTAGGTGGGTAACATAGTCAGTTGGAAAAAAAAACAGGCAGTATTACCGTACCAATATAACTCACAAACATTCAAGAAACCAGCCTAACCCTATCTCAAAGGCCAGCAACGCCTATGTTATGCCTCTTCAGTAGCAAATATCCATGAGTGGTGGTGATTACATACTATCAGGTGATGCGCATGTCTGTTACCTTTAATTGCATATAACGTGGAATTAAATAGGTAGTGATAAAATATCCGTAAATATGAAATATTATTATAACCTGTTACAAAATAATATCGCTATTCTTAACGGTATAACGTTAGTAGAAAATAATTAACCAATTATTATCACAATGGAACGTGTGAAAAATAATGATTACATAACGTCAGTTATATTTCATTTAACGAAATAACAATGATTATTTATGAAATATTACTCAATAGCATATCGGTACCACATCATATAGGGAACTTAAAAGACTCCAATACTGAAGTTTTGAGGTGTTGCGTACAATTTTATATCTAAATGGAAGCTAGACTAGTGACGGGCAGTATTAGAAGTGATAATTGAGCGTGCTAACTATACTGAGGTCGCGTGTAACACTGCAATGCTAACGTATGAAACACGTATCGGAGTTATGTGTGCCATTTGTTAAAGTATCGACTTATATAATTCACATATATAATTAAATTAAGTTGTCTATTGATTGTTTGAGCTGATCTCCGAAACTGCTGACCCGATTTTGACGAGACCTTTAGTAGCATATAGAAGTACTTTTAGAGCATCATCTACGAGTATACTAATATTATAAAGGTTTTTCTGTTTGGTTTAACGCGCTAATCTCTGGAACTACTGATTCGATTAGATAAAATAATTTCAGTGTTAGATAACTCATTTAAGGAGGGCTATAGGCTATATATCATCACGCTAAGACCAATAGGAGCGGGGCACTAATGAAAAATGTTTCAAAATCAGGTATTTTTTCATTTTCTGAGATTCCGCTGTGTGTTAAAGTTAGCCCAAAATAACTATACCCCGCGGACGAAGTTTTTAAAAGTTTTTAAAATCGGACCAGTAGTTCCTTATCCCCTATAACCTCACGAACTCACAAACTTTACCTCTTTATAATTTTAGTATACATCATAAAAAAATCCTATAGGATGAAATTAGATCAAAATGATTAAACGTATCGGTATAAGGTTACGACCATTCGGTGCTGCATTTTTGGAAATAGCTCTATGCTACTTATTTTTTGGGTTTGATTGGTCCTTTACCAATTTTTTTTAAATGCCACAACGAAACGCACCATAATCAGCTAATATGATACTATGAGAAATTTCAAATATAGAATCAAATTCTTTTTTTTTTATAAAACGGTATGAAGGTGTAAATAAATATCAGCCGGTGTTTGGTAATCGTTTCGATTGTATCTTCAATTGTACTTTACTGTCGATCACTTGATCGATTATAATTAAAAAAAAATACAATTTCATTGTTCGACAATTGGGAGTTTAAAAAAAGTCGTCCAATTAGAGTTATAATCAACGTACCGTAGATATTTTCGTTTTCCTCCGGAACAACAATTTATTACAGTGAATTATATAACAAAAAAAAAACTTTTTACACACAACTGGGTGTTATACGCGTATTTTGACCAATGACCAAAAGTAATATAAAACTCGATACGATGATTATAAAGTTATAAGAGTACTGCATTAAACAAGTTGAAAATTAATTCATGAACAAACTAAATAGCCGCCAGAAGCCTAATATGTATACGATGTTTGAATATATAGTGTACATAATATGTGTATTATTTGACAGTGTAGGTGTATGTGTGTGTATATAATCAATTATTATATAACCAGAAGAGGAAATATCCACCTTGGCCCAGTTGCTACGTCCGCGTTCCGTGTTCTATGTGATATATCAATGTATAGTTGAATTTTTTTAATAATTCTCATCAAAGAGTTTTTTTAAGCTATATTAGGGAGTTCAATATTATCAAAAGTTATGGCATATCTTGTGAATCTATTATGTAGCATCACGACAAGCGCTTATTAGGGTAGGCAGAAACAAAGAAATGTGATTACTTTCTATCCTTCCAAATCTCTTTGATTTTTTATATATATGTAGTTTTTTGTAATCTTATCATAATTCTTATAGATTATTAGTATTGGGTTTTTACTAGACTACTTAAAAAAAATTAAGTCTATATCGTTAGGATTTTTTCACCTATACGATCGACATAGGCATAACAGATTTGTGCTTACCGTCAAGTAGTATGTACAGTCCGCGCCAAATTTTTTTACCGTTCTTTATTTTTCGTATTATATTATATACTAGCGGGTTTAGCGAACAGTGCGCCGCCCTGACAATCAAAAAAATCGTCAAATTATGTACCTAAACCTTCCTCATGAATCACTTATCTACTGGTGAAAATCGTATGGAAATACGTTCCGTAGCCATTTGAATTTATCGCAAGCAGACTGACAAACAGACGTGGCAGAGTGTGTTTTACAATATATAGTGATAATGCATCGAAACAACTTAAGGATAAATAAATTACCCATTTAAGATACTTATAACTTTTATTTTAAACTCTTGGTTATATTGGTATGCGCTGTCTAAAACTGAGGCTATGTTCAGAGTGGCCAAGAAGATTGATTGACACAAACTGTAGGCACCTTGTTACAATAACAATAAAATATGTAACGAAAGAGTGAAAGTTGTAGGTGGTAGAGCCACGCTGAAGCTATTATTGGTTTCAGCATGAATGGGTCGGCTCGTTCGGGGTAGTACCCGACCCGCAGATAACCGACGTGAAGTAACAGTGCTTGCATTGTTGCGTTTCGTTCGGTCAGTGAGAGCGCCGGAGACCCATCTCCCTTTCTCTCCCCTCTCCTCTCCTTTCCCCTCTCCTCTAACCCCTCTCCCTTTCTCTTCACTCCCCCAAACACAAGCTGGCAACGCACGTGCGACTCCTTTGATGTTGCTAGTGTCTATAGACGGCGGTGATCACTTAACAACAGGTGACCAGCCTGTCCGTTTGCCTCCTATATGATATTAAAAAAAAATGTTTATCGTATAAGTAATTATTTCTGTTACATTAGTAAAATTAGTAGTAAACTATATTTTGTACCTGCGACACAAACAAACATATTATATGTATGCAGGTATGCACGTACGAATTGTCTTTCGATTTAAGTTGACCCAGATCGGCCCGTCGTAACGTTTGCAGACAATCGATGGCCCGCAGATGTGCATCGGTGCACGCTATCAATCGGATTAGTTTCTAACATTGACCTGCATAATATCGTTTTATTTTAACGAAAAATAACACGTCCCTGACAACTAAATAAATTTGAAATCGAAAGCAGTTCAACACGCGAGCCTATTTCGTATTCTCGGATAGATATTGTTCGCTAGGGTCACGGTATTGCCAGTTTGCCAAAATCTAGGCAGATCTATGTAATATGCATTAGTAATTAAAGTTACCTACGGTTCTGTTTTGTGTCATATCGTGCGGTATCCTCATTCACTCCTAGTCATTCATGTAAGTAGTATGAGTATTAGTTGCCAAAACATAAGTATTTGTCACATTTCTCACAGCATTTTTTTAGGTGGTAGAGCCACGCTGAAGCTATTACTGACTTCAACATGAATAAGTAGGCTCGCCCGGGGTAATACTACCCGACCCACAGAAACACCGTCGTTAAGTAACAGTACTTGCATTGTTACGTTTCGTTCGGTCAGTGAGAGCGCCGGAGGCCCACCTCTCCTCACCTTCCCCCTCTCCTCTTCACTATCCTCCCTCAGGCTGGCAACGCACTTGCGGCTCCTCTGGTGTTGCTCTCCACGACCAGAAAACACACATCGCTGAATACGTAGTCCTTATAGAATATTGACTTCTTACAATTTTAATAATTATGTATTGTATAAAGCTGTGGCAATATTTTAGAAAAAAACTAAATGTCTAACAAATAAAACTATAAAATAATCGAAAATTTATTCATTATCATTTTTTATTATTTTATCATTCATTATCCTTTGCATATCTATCATTTTCTTTGAATATACAAAAAAAAAATATTTGCACATTTTTATATTTAAATTTCTTCTGTACGTGTGAATATCACTGAACTCCTCCCAAACGGCTTGACCGATTTTTATGAAATTTTGTGTGCGTGTTGCAGTGTATCCAAGAATGGTTTAGATTCACAATTGGACACGGTAGATAGGGCTGCGGTTGACTCTAGGATTTATTTTAATATCAAGGCAGGACAATATAAATAGACAGTGGGGATACGGATAAGAACACCTTCCTCCTTCGTTTATCAACCGATTTTCATTATTCTTTTTTTATATTGTAGCTTCTTCGTCTTCGAGCTTTTTTCTTCACGAACTGACTACGCTATTGACCTAGCAAAGTCTTAACAGCTTCACCGGACTGCGTGTTATCAATTTAAAAAAAATGCTGAATGATTTTATTTCAATAGTCGAAGTTCGACCACTGAACGAGGAATTATTTATATGAAAGCGCGATTGAATAATACAATTGGATATTCTCAAATAATGTAGCAAACGGCAGTAAATAACGAAGTATAAATTATTCGCAAAAAGTACAACGACCGTATTGTTCCAGCAGTACTGAAGACAGGCTCGGATATCATGCAAACACGCTAACTAAATATGATGGACTCGGTAGGAAATGTCGCATGTGTATCGTCAGTCGTCGTATATAACATACGTTTAACATACAACTGTTATTCTATTTAGAATTTCTACAACATGAATTCATGCCAAGACAGTTGTTATCATTCTTCTGATTCTATTATGATCTATTATTACTGTGGCATATTTCATACTAATAGTACATCTATTTGTTACTTGTTGTGCCCGCGACTTGTCCCGCGTAGAACCTGATGTTCAAAACAGTGGCTTATAAAGTCATCTGAATATACAAAATCTAATTGATATCTACTTTTCTCTCGTACTTAAATCGTGTCGTCATTAAAATAAAACTTTTGATAGACCCAACTTTTTTTGTTTTTTTGTTCAAACTTACTACGCTATTGACCCAACAAGTTCTTAACAGCTTCACCGGACTACTAAGGCGAGCGCTTAGAGCACTCAGCCGATTTTATTTGACAACGAGGTCATGGGTGCGCGGCACACCTCGGCTTGGGCTGTTGCCTAATACGTGCAATTCGCGACCTATCTGAGTTGACCTAAGCTAACTATTCATACATATATGATCTGTTAGAACGGACCTGTACCATTTATGTACTGTGCATCTAGTTTCAAAGCGGTCATAAAGTTTGGCGTGGACTTTGTATCATAGGCATTGAAAACGGATTACTTGTGTTACACGAATTTATTCTTTCTGCAGAACAGCCCTCCTTTGTTTGAAAATTGTTTAAACCTAACAACAGGCCTTAGTTAATGTAAGCGTATACAAAAACGTTCCTTAATTTAACTTCTAAAAACAACTACAATTCACGCATTCCTGTAACATCATGTCACAAGCTGTGAAATTACGTAACATATTATGCATGGGAGGTAGCGTTTGTTACCTTTGTGAATTGTTCGCATTAAGTTAATTCATACTATTAGCTTTACGTAATTTCTCTATTCAAGCGAGCGTGTTCAAGGAAACCTTTAGCTGAGTATACTGTAAAGCGTTGACTTGTAATTATTCAACAATTAATTGAACATAATAAGCTATAGCTAACTTCGTTAAGTAATCTTCAAAGATGAACTGCGTTTAACAAGACCGCTTGTGAATTCGTACGTTCTAATCCATATGATTATAGTTACTATGTATATTTGTTTGTTACCTTTATAGGGCTTTGTGTATTAAGTAATCGCTCGTAAAATTGACCATAGAGGTAGTCATATACCGGAACGTGGCCTACTTTCGTCCTGAATATACTAAAAGAACCGACTGTCTAATATCTGCGAGTGATTCGCTTTTATCGATTAGTTGTAATATTCTTACCATGGTATTTGAGAAAATCTTTTAACTTAAGTATTTAAAACATATGGGAAAATAAATATTTTTTTTGTAAACTCTGAACAAAAAAAAAATAAAACGATGCCTATATGTATCCATAGGTAACCTGTGTAGGTGGTAGAGCCACGCTGGAGCTATTATCGGTTTTAGCATGAATGGGTCGGCTTGTCCGGAGTAGCACCACCCTCTAACAGAAAACCAACGTGAACTAACAGTGCTTGTATTGTTGCGTTTCTTTCGGTCAGTAAGAGCGCCGGAGACCCATCTTCCCTCCCCTCTCTTCTCCCTTCCCGTCTCCTCTAACCCCTCTCCATTTCCCACAAACTCAGGCTGGCAACGCACTTGTGACTCTTCTGGGGTTGCTAGTATCTATGGACGGCGGTGAACGCTTAACATCAGGTGACCCGCCTGTTCGTTTGCCCCCTATATGATACAAAAAAACGAATGATTAGTTATTAATAAATTGCATGAATATCTATATCTTGATCTTAATAACTATTGATTGTTATATATATTTAAAAAAAGCCAACGTCAATAGATTTACCTACTCTAAAAAATTCACCAGGACGTATTTGTCCATAGTTCACCTAATCTTTGATTCACATAAGCAGACCACTACATGACTCTATATTTACTATTCGATTTTGAGGCTCCCGCTATTATATTGTCGAAATCCTTGAGAATATTCCCTTTCAAACAAAAAAGTTTTCCAAATCAGTTTATAAATGACGATGTTCTGACGTAACGCAGATGTTTTGTAGGTGGTAGAGTCACGCTGAAGCCATAACTGGTTTCAGCATGAATGGGTCGACTCAGGGTAATAGTGCTTGACTCTTTGCATTTCGTTTGGTCAGTGAGAACGCCGGAGACTCACTACCCCTCTTCTCCCATCTCTCCCCCTCTGCCTTTTCCCATTCCTATCCTCATCCCACCCCTTTCCCCATCCCAGGCCGGCAATGCACCTACGTCTCCCCTGGTGTTGCTAGTGGCTATGGACGGCGGTGATCACTTAACATCTGGTGACCCGCCTGTTCATTTGCCTCCTATTATATAAAAAAATCTTTCTTTCTATCTTTTCCATTACGGGCACCCAGTCATCTTCAAAGGCTTTCATTGTCAATTTCACGTATTAAATTAGTCTCTTCTCCTTTATGCAATTCCTCTTTCAGTTCCATGGTGTTTAAGCTATAGGAGTATACAAAAAAAATAGGTATAAGAATCGTGATGATTAATATACAACAAAGGATTTGGGGACATAACAACGATAAATAATATAATCAAAATAAGATCTGTTTCAAGTCGGTTAAAGATTTTCTTTTCTCGAACTGACTACACTATTGGCCTAGCAAGGCTTAAACAGGTTCACGGGACTACACGATTAAAGACATTTTAAATCAGCTTAAAATGTAGATCATAATATTTAACATCTTAGAACAAATACTGTTTTATATGCATTTACGTTACTCATTACAACAAGACGGTATGTACGTCGACACTTGGCAAGGTTGCGCTAACAGCTAATCAATAGACAAGGCCTGCGCGGGCGCATGCACCTTCACGACATCGTGCAGTTTATGACTACTATGTGAATACTTGACGCTGTCTTATTCAACTAACTGTGCAATCGTTTCAAGATAATGACATGAATTATTTATTTAACGGCGGCTAAGTTGTTTATTATATTATATGAGTAAACATAATATCATTGTTTGTATCTATGTTTTTATGGCATGAATTAATTTATTTCTCGACTAGCCGTTGCCTGCGACTTCGTGTGGAATAGTTACATTGGGCTAACGCTAACACGCAGCAGAAGGCCTCAAAAGGAAAAAGAAACGATTTTGAAACTTTCTTCATTAGTGCTCCGCTCCTATCTGTCTTAACGTGATGAAATATATATAGCCTATAAACCTTTCTCAATAAATGAGTTATATAACACTGAAAGAATTTTTCAAATCGAATCAGTAGTTCCTGAAATTACCCCGTACAAAGTCACAAACTCACAAATTTTACCTCTTTATAATATTAGTATAAACTATCAATAAACTTCAATCAAATTCTTTAAATTTTAATACTTGGATAATTACTCCTTATCTAAAAAAATATGATAACTTTATTTAATATTGATATTAAGGTTTTAAGAAATTAATTGTTTTATTAACACAATGAATTCATCGAAGTGTCAAGTGTGGTAAGCGGTGTAGTGCGCATGAGCAGGACAGGAGCAGTAATCAGATAACAATTGAGTAGATACTATGAGAAAGCGTAGTAGAGAAACAAAAAAAAATTAGAGACACACATCACGCAACGACCCTTAGTGGATGAGCCATACAAAATCCAAGCCACACGAAATCTGGGTCAGAAAGTACACAGACGAATTAATACTGCGGACGGTCCGTGTTTGCATTGCATTAAGTATTGGTGCTACTTGTATAAATAATAAGTTTGCAGAATAAAAAAATGAGCCGTCAAGGGACGCCTGACAGATGTGAAGCATCGAAATTGTTTGAAACGAACGAATCTCAAATTCTCGGATTCTCAAATTACACTATAGGTATGCGCACTCAGTGCTGATTGCGCACAGTCCCTTGCGCATGACATCACGTCGCCACGCCAACAATCAGGTTTATCCGCGCCTCTAGTTGTTTCACATCAAAAATTAAACCTATTTAATTGTTGGAAAATATTTTAATATCCATTCTATTTTTTTTCTCCGTTAAATCGATTAATACCTATTAGAATCAACGTAAATAAAATGAGTCGATTCTATCCGTCCGAATACAATATCTGAGTTTAGTTGGTAATTTTAGTACGCGGCAAGACGTCCCCCGCGCCATGACCGTGTAAATTGCAAATAACAATATTAACTAAACAATGACGTAACAAGTCCGTGCAAGCAGAGGTAACATTAACACGAATTCATAGGTATTGTTAGCGGATATCTTATTTACACTGAATACATTACTTGGTTATAATGTAAATAGATGTTTGCATTAACATTTATTGAATCAATGGATTGCAATTATCGTGATGCCGTCGTTAAGAGCTAAGTGACGAGACCTTGCGGTGCCGTGTTTAGCGTTGTCTCCGGTATTAGGGTGAAGGATAGCAAATGTTTTGTAATATCTCATTTCAGGTCGATAATGATCGTTACATTGTCATATTACACTTGGATGACAATAATTGAATAGCAAATAAAGTATTTATTTATAGGACTGGGCCGGCTTCACGCGTACTTACAGAAAAAAATGAAATCAAATCTTCCCGTTACAGTATGGTCATGTAAAGATTAAAATTAAAACTTAATCACTTAAAGTCGGTCTGTTTATATTTTTGAAGGTTTGTCAAGCGACCTCCGTTTCACAGACTCACTTTTTTAAATTGATACGGTGTTAAATTAGTAAAAAAAAAGAAATAGTCTATGTTAGTTTTGTGAAAAAAAAGGACAAAAAAGTAAACGTCTTTCTTTAACATTGTAAATCTATTATTCTATTTGGAAATTGGCTAGTAACTGAAAATCGAATCTGAAACCTACATCTTCTCTCATGTTAATGTATATTTGACCGATACTTTGGGAACAGCACTTTTTTGTGGATGAAAGGTACTCCATGTCTTTCCTGTACCTGGAAATTTCTATCCAAAATTTCATGATTATCCGTTCAGAAATTAAAGCATGACAGCATAACAAACAAATTTACACTTAGTTTCCTTCGTAGCTGAACTTCGTACGTATCCGTCTAATAGCTAGCAACGTTTTCGAGTGAGAATTTTAATAAAACTGGTTCTCTAATATATCCTTTCCTATGTTCTTTCGAACAGCTTACGAGTAAAATATCTATTTTTAATTGATTGTAGCATTTTTTTTTTCATTTCAATAACTTCAAAACGTTATTATAAACCTGTATTTATTGACCTCATAGAGTTGCCTGATTAATGCGTAATTAATAAACGCAATGCTTACCGACAGCCAGATAGCCTGCACGCTGTTCGAGAGACAATAAATAAAATGTCTCATACCATATATATAGTGAACTAACTTTGCCCGCGACTCCGTCCGCGTGAAATCTGATGTAAAAAACAGTAATTGATAAAGTCACCTGAATGTATTAAGTCTAACTAATATCTACTTTTCTCGCGTACTAAAGGTTGCGTCGTCATTAAGATTAAAATAACTTTTGGTAGGCTGAACCTATTTTAATGAAACAGAAACTAAATGTTATTTGAAGATAAGCTTTATTTCATGGTTTTTACCATGTTATCATGAACGCAGTATTTTAGGAATAATGCGTGTTCAAACAAACAGATTGACTGACATTTCTAAAAATGATTGAAATGCATTTGAGCTATTTTTGTTTTCATAGTGGCGGTGAAATTTACCTTTACATTGTAGCTATATTTTTTCATTGCCTGAAAGCTCAGTTGATAAAGTTTTCTATGAATAACATATCGCTAGATCGATTTGTCGTCCCCGAAACTACTTACATACTAAGTTTCACGGAGATACATGACGCCGTTTCCGAGATCCTGAATATATACAAATATACAAGCATTGCTCGTTTAAAGGTATTAGATAGATTATTATACATCTGAATTTTTTTTTTCAAAGATTAAAAAAGTACAGACACAGATTTACATTCTTATTATGTATATAGATTTTTCCGTATAACGACAATGTTAAAACAGAAATTGTTTAGTATTTATTCCACAATGGTCGCATTAAATATATGCGCGTGACTGACCCTGATGCTCGCCGCGTCCCGGACCGTACTGTTATGAACTCATAACTATGGATGATGTACATTTCCAGTGAACGATGCTTCAAATCACGCATTTATAGATAAATCGACCGAATAGTATTCGCTATACTTACTTGGTGGTTACAAATAACTTATCGCCCATATAGGTATAAGTACTAGCTTCTAACCACGACTTCGTACGTTAACCCTGATTTTAATACATTCCTCACTGGTACTCCGCTCCTATCGGTCGTAGCGTGATGATATATAATAGCCTATAACCTTCCTAGATAAATGAGCTAAACTCGCAGAATCATATTCACAGACTTTTTCATATCGGACCAGTGCTTCCTGAGATTAGCGCGTTCAAACAAACGAATTCTTCAGATTTATAATATTATAGTATAGTATACATTATATAGTAATATTATTATATACTATAAAATTATAGTAGGTATAGAAATTTAGGTAAAAATAGCTTTTATGCTAAAACGTAAATACAATTATATGTTATTGGAATGTAAGGCGAGAGTGTGGCGATAAGTTGCCAGGTTGTAATTGTCTGGTTATACGTTAAATAGTTTTCTAATACTATTCATGAGAGAATATGAATAGGTTGTGTTTTATAATTTAAGGAATTTAGACTAATATATTAGAAACCTTTGTTATTTGTTACCCGCCAAAGGCACTAAGACCTAAACTTCATTGAAGGTCATCATTCCTACGTGTGTTAGGGGCATACGCTAAGACCTTCAGATTTTATATATTAACGAAGGTCTGGCGGCTATGGGCTCTTAGGCTATAATAAATATTTAAAATTAAATTCCTGACTAAAGAGAGAAATGACACATCTCGAAAGACTAACATTTTCATTTTTCCTGACTAATATTATAGGTATATGCGAATTCTAGTTTGTTTGTTACGCATTCGTGCCCCGATAATTATAGAATCTTATATATACATTGACAGTGGTACAGAAAAGTATATACTATATCTGTCATAAAAAAAGTAATGTTTCTAAATAACAGGCCAAATTTACATCAATGCGAGAGAAACCGCACGCTAAAGCTAGTAATGAAAGGAAGATATACGTTACCGGTTTTATATGGAAATTAACTGTGTCCTAGGCTCGGTAAACATTTATTATAATAAATATTGTATAGATATTCTCAGTGTTGATTTTTAAACTAAAATAAACTGTTAGGTTTGCCTCACAAAATTAGCATTTATTAGCAAAAAAAAAGATTTAAAAAAAAATATCTCATTTCTTGTCACTCGGATTTGAACTGGGGTTAGACGAATTTTCAAAACAGCCGATTTCCATCTGAGCGATTTTTGTAATGTAAGTGACGGCGAAATATACCTTTATATTCTAGCTATATTTTTCCAATGCTTGAAAATTTAGATAAAAAAGTTTTCTATGAATGAAATCTAGCTATATCGATTTATCGTCCCCGAAACCACCTACATACTAAGTTTCACGGAAATAACTAACGCCGTCTCCGAGATCCTGAATATATAACAATATAAACATTAACAAGAATTCCTCATTTGAAGGTATTAGATATACGAGTACATTACCAATGTTCGTTGGAGAAGAAATTCATAAGGTATGTGATAAGTCATATAAAGGTATAAGATTTTAGACCAAAGCCTTATTTAGTTGCGAGTTACAGTGTACCAAATTTCATGGTGATTGGTTAAAGCTTATTGGAGTATACTGTATATAGTTATCATTACATAAACAAATAGTAATATATACGATACCTAATAGTTAGTAGTATAAGCTAAGAAACTGTTACTGCCAACATTTCCTCTTATTTTATTAAATAATTATGTCTGGAAGTGATATGCTTGTCTTTGTGTTTCAGTAAACTATTAAAAAAAAATACTTCAAAATATTAAAATTGCGTATGTCATTCACTTGACAATGGCAGAATTCGTATTTACGAGAAGCGATTAAGAAAAAAAGGGGAATTTTTGGCGGGGTTTCTTTCAGGTAGTGGATTTTATATTTTATTCATAATTTTGTTTTATTTGGATGGATCGAAAATAATATCACGGAGCATGAATTCTGAGTTTCCATAAAACCTCCCTAGAAAGTTCTAACAAGACCACCACCATCTTGTTAATTACCTTACAGTTCATTTTTTTTAATATTTCCAATACGTCGGTTTTCGATTTTTAAGCAACGTTTATAAAATCTCCCTCCATATCCAACTTTACTAATTGAAATTTACGATCACCAGTTTAATAGTGAACTGCTCGTTATTAACATAAATTGGTGTGCATATTACTACGTTTTGATCCGAGACGACAGCGTGACGTATGGCGCCTGTCATGAGAGATCACATCTGTGCGTAACCGTGGCGACGTGCGACGTCACTAGCAAACACGTCAGCCGAGATTGTGTATTACGCGGTATAACGTAAATTCGTATTGCGGGCAAAGGCTTATTAGTTTTCTCTTATAATGCGCTTATTTTCTTCATACATAAATAAAAATCGATTGTCGTATGTTTGTAAACTTATTACTAATGAACCGCTCATTTTTTTGATGCGTTTAATATTGTCAGGACAGAGTTTGTGTGCAGGAAAATGCTTGAAAAATTAAAAATGTCCATTTAAAGGAGCGAGTGGAAAAGAAAACCACATAACTACATAGGCCATATATCTACTCGTAGGTATCTACTCATACTCTATTATAAAGTCACTATTGTGGTTTTGTTAATTCTTTGTTGTTTGCTCGATGGAATTTCCCATCGGCAATAAGTCTGAACGTATTCTACTTTTTTACCCCTATTTATCTTTCTTAAATAACAATTTTATAATTGAGTCCTTTCCTAGGACTATATATCTATATATTTACATATAAAATTGTGCATGAGTGATATAACAGCAAAACGACATGCAGTCGAGAAGAAACAGAATACAGACGGGATGAACTTGACACGAGGAGTGAATAACTTTATTGAGTTATTTTTGGTTCACCGTACACTATAGAAACATTATTAACTTAATTAAATTTAATATTTAGAAACACTCAAAAAAAAAATTAAAATACGGCTGGCTCCTTCGAGATTTATTTGATACTAGCCTCTGCCCCCGACTTTGTTCGCGTGGAATAGATACACTAACACTAACACGCAGTAGTTCTCAAAAGGAAAAAACATCCCGATTTTGTAACATTTTTCATCTGTGCTCCTCGCCTATTGATCTTAACGTGATGATATGAAGCCTATAACCATTCACGATGAATGAGGTATATAACACTGATAGAATTATTCAAATCGGACCAGCAGTTCCTGAGATTACCCCCTACAAGTCACAACGTCACAAACTCACAAACTTTACCTCTTTATAATATTAGGTATAGAAAACGTACTAAATAAAATTAAACGTCACGCGACGAAATTCGAACAATCGCAATCTCAATGCGGGTGTGTGAATGCATGCGCTATGAATACCGATGTGGGTGTGACTGCGTGTCATAGATTAATAGAAACGAACGTGCAGACAGGATATGCGCTTACGTGTGAATTTATAATTATACTGTCAGCGGGATATCTTGTTTATTTCACCAGCTATTGTTTTTAAATTCTGTCAACCGTTTCGCTTTTTTTTATCCACACTAATATAATAAAGAGGTAAAATTCGTGAGTTTGTGCCGTTGTAGAGGATAATCTCAGGAACTACTGGTCCGATTTGAAAATTATTTCAGTGTTATATAGCTCATTTATGAGAAAGGTTTATTATAGGCTATATAATCACGCTATGACGAATAGGAGCGGAGCATCAGTATAGAATGTTTCAAAATCGGGATTTTTGTTCCTCTTGAGAGCTTCCGCTACGTGTTAGTCTTAGTCCAGAGTATCTATTCCAGGCGGACGAACTCGCGGGTAGAGGCTAGTACTTTATAGGTTTAGAGGTTTATAGGTTTTACGGATGTTAAACGGCGACATGATCTAAGAACCCACACGGGTACTGACTCGCAAGTGTCCCTTCCGAAACACACGAACAGATGTTTGGCGACAGATTTTCACCTTGTAAAAATCCCAACCACCATAGCATAATGGTTACGTCACGATGTTTTCGCTTCGAAAACTATCACCTTACTACTACCCTGTTAGAAAGGCTTCTAGCAACGTATAAAACACGGCGATGCAATTTGTTCTTATTTGATACAGAATGTACTATAGACCCCACTTACTTTGGGGTGGTGGCTTATCTAAAATATGTTTCCTTTATTGTCCGGGGGTTGTGTCACTGATTCACGGCAGCTTGAAGTCGTTATCGCTCATACAACTTTCCATACTCTAACCGGATGATTATTAGTTTCACCTGAAAATTATTTTATTCGTTGTATCACATAGGAAGTACGTTTTTATCTAAATTAATCGTGGACTTTTGTTTAAGTTTTGTTAGTACTATTAATTCCCGATAATTATTAATCAACCGATGATTATTATTGTTTCATCTACAAAAAAAAGGTAAAAAGAGACATATGTAAGAATAGACCCATCAATATTCATATGATATGTGACGCCTTTGTTAAATTTTATCGTTATTGTTAAGAATAGTACTGTAATGATATGGTGTTCCAATAGGCGCGCTAACACTTTTAAAAGCCTATGGACCTGTAAATCTTAGGAATAATAGGTTTAGCTATTTCTTGGATTTGCCAAAACAAATAAAAGACACTTCAATGTTATTTCTATGTATATATTTTTGAAGTAAATCTTTTTGGGACATGATAGGGAAAAAAATGTGGTACGCGTTAAATGTAAGATAAGTATGTAGTTTTGTATATGTGTGTGTATGTGTAACTATGTACTATAAGTGCCTGTCTGGATCTAGTAGTATACAAAAGTAAATAAATGTATAGTTACGTGTATGCTTGGTACACATATACGTTTCAACAACTCATACATATATGAGTAGTTAGCTAGGTTAGCTAAGATAGGTCGCGATTTTGCATGCAACCGGCAGCAGCCAAGCCGAGGTGTGCCGCCGTGAACCCTTGAGCTGGTTGCCAAAATAAAATCGGCTGAGTGCCTTAAGCGCTCGCCTTAGTAGTCCGATGAAGCTGTTAAGACCTTGCTGGGTAAATAGCGTAGACATTACGAAAAAAAAAATGTATAGTTGAGTATTTATACTACAGAATTTCTTATAGTATATAGTTTATGAGCATTCTCAGTATGTATATAATTTAATACACCAAAGAAGTGTCACTTTCTCCGTGTGTACACACTGATACATGCACTGTTTTCCTCACCTATACTACCTATAGTAATATTATAAAGCCGAGTAGTTTGTTGACTTAAACCCGCTAATTTCTGGAACTACTGGGCCGATTTGAAAAATTCTTTCAGTGTTAGATAGCTTATTTATCGAGGAAGGCTATATATCATTACGCTAAGACCTTTAGGAGCGGAGCACCAATGAAGAATGTTTCAAAATCGGAGTTTACCTTTATTTAAGAATATTTCACAATCTACGTAAACCAAGTCGCGAGTTAAAGTTAGCGTTAGGACAGAAGCTAATATTTGATAATTGTGTAATAATTCAAACGATAATTTTAATTAATATACCACCTATAACTCAGCAATGGTAATTTGCGAAATATTAAAACGAAAATTGGTATATTTTGTCATTGGGTATTGTGTAAAATGTTTTGTCTAAGATTTCTAACTAATCTCAAGTACGGTGATTTCGTTAATGCTTTCGCTGTAAATCCAAGGCCGTTGTTCAGACACTGAAACAATGGTTTTTATGGGACTTCCTATTAATCGATTTGTATGGTTGAACGAAAATCTACAAAATTATTGTCTCATACAAATAATTGCGTTGTTTACTTTACTCGCTTTCATTGAAGTGCTAGTTTTGACCGCGGTTTCACTCTCATTTTTTTTTCATATATTTTTTTTTATTTCATATATCTTAAGTGATCACCACCGTCCATAGACACAAGCAACACCAAGGGAGTCGTAAGAGCGTTGCCGACCTGTGTTTGGAAGGGAATTGTGGGAAAGGGAGAGAAGGAGAGGGGAGGGGATGTGAGCCTCCGGCACTCTCATTGACCGAATGAAATGCAACAATGCAAGCACTGTTACTTCACGTCGGCTTTCTGCGAGAGAGTGGTTCTACCCCGGGCGAGTCGACTAATTCGTGCCAAAACCAATATTAGCTTGAGCGTGGCTCTACCACCTAACAACATTAATTAAAACAAATTAATGTACAGTACTTCTTCTAAATGAAACGTAACTTATTTCCTGTGCCCCTACACAACAGTTACAACATTTACACAAAACTTCATGACGATCGGTTCAGTATTTAAGCAGTAAAAGCGTGACTGGCAAACACACACTCGTATTCATGACATCAGTTGTTTTAAAGAGAGTTATAAGTTGGACAATGAACAATAATAGGAAGAATCCGTCGATCGTATATATGTAAATACTAGCTTTTGCCCGCTCGTATTAATGTAGACTTTACCTATTCCTCTGAAACAATGCTCTGATAACGTCTTTGCATTTTTTTTAACGAGCGGTTTAGTAGTTAAGATCTGAGGGCGTAACAAACAAACATTCAACTAAACAAACAGTTATAATATAAAATAAAATAAATAAAATGGCTTATATTTCGTGGAAACATTTTTTTTTTGTACATAGTTTAAACTATTATCTTAACGTAACCTACATATGATTCTAATTTTAAAATGTAAATACTTGTATATAGTAATATTTCCAGAACCCCATTCTCGGGTGAAGGCCTCCTCTAGGGATTTCCTTTGTTCCCTATTTTGGGCTTTGTCTATCCAATGGTGACCAGCTAACTTGACTATCTCATTTTGATAAGGTCTACCCCTGTAGCGCTTACCCATAGGACCGGTCCATAGCGTCACCTTCTTCGTCCGTCGCCCATCTTGCAGACGTGCCACATGTCCAGCCAGATTCCATTTGAGTCTTAAAGAGTGTTTTAAGATGTCAGTCGCTTTGATTATGTATCTGATTTTGATGTGTATTATTCTTTGTATCCTTCTAATGTTGAGCATACTTCTTTCGCTACTACGCTGACATGAAGATATCTTGCTCCTTAGCTATGAGCTGTATTTCCATGTTTATCAGGCGTAAGACAAGCATGGTAAACAAACAGTTATAAATTATAATTGTTCGTAGGGAACTAATGATGCAATTTATTAGCTGAACGTACTGTATGTCCTTTAAATTTTTTATTATCCAAACAACACTCATCATAAAACTAAAACCTCTATACTGAATACATGGAAATCCGGTTTCAGAGATAATAAAAATCCCACAGATTGATAATAAAGGTTGCTTTCATCAAATATATTCACATTGGTATTTATTATATCAGTTGGCATTATAAAGACCATTTGAAGGAAAAAAAATCATAAGGACTACTGATAGTAGTGGAAACTCAAAACAATCAACTAACTGTGTTCTCTTTTCAATTTTCAAATGAATTATAGTGTAAATGACAATATTTAAATTTGTGAATTCGTTTCTTGAAATTATTATCATTAGTACGGTTTTCATATCTCTTGACACTCGGAGGAATAATTATATATATTTTTATAAATTCTATTAAATATTACATGTACACAGGCCCCTATACCACGCACCGCTAGTCTGACGCAAACCGTGCAAGCGCATTACGGCCGGTCACGCTTACTAGCGTGTCATGACGTGAAATCATACTTTTATCTTCTATCAAAAATACCTCACAACGTGTCTAAAGAATTTTGCATTAAAAGAAATAGGAATATAATAGAAAAACTTCCATCGCAACAAAAACGTATCGTATGTACGATACAAGACACCAAAATAATCTTTTGTAAGATTCGCGCACGTCGAAAGCGAAGCGCGGATTGACATGTCGCCGTTCCACATTAGTTCTGCATCGGCATTCGGGAACCGAACGCCTCCCGCTAACTGACATCACTATAAATAATACGCTGGTCGATGTAAAAAGATCTACAAATGTTCCAACCTACCACTACCTATAATGCTCCGGCATCGGTTAAGAAAGTCGCAAGCGAAAAGCAAAGAGCAATAAGTTTAAAATTTAGTGTTTTGTTGTTTCTCTTTCGAGCGTTTTGTTTTCGCGACGTTTCGGATTTATACAATTATAGAGTTAATTACTTTCTCAACAACGAAAACATGTGAAAGGTGATTGTCGCAGTGATACTCGAAAGTGGCGGACTCTTGGCATTATTTCGATTTTTTTCTGGTTTATTTCGAATTTTAATCTTCCAGTTTAAGAACTATCTAGTACTTTTACAGACGCTAAATGATAATAGAATTATCGAAAAAAATATACAATTACATCATAGGTGGTAATTAACGATACACATTCAAAAATATTATCTAAATATAACGAATCATAGGATTTCCGACTGTGTTTAAACTTAAAGAGTGAAGAAATGTACCTACATTTTTTATTACCATATGTTTACTCCATTTAAAATGTCTACTCTTTTTTGAATAGAGATGGAATTTAAATATCTCCAGTATAAGAATAAAGGATATCATTTAATATTAGGGTAGAGAATTTATGTAGATAGTGTAATTTGTATAGAATTAATTCCTGATTGGTTTATATGGATATTTGGAGGTCAATAGCAACTTTCTTAGGTCTCTTTGGGATACTATATTATCGTCATGTTAGCTAAATCTTTGAGGTTACAGTTACACATGTTTTTCTTTATCACTAAAATCAGGATAGCATCCAATAGTACAGTTAATTTTTAAGTTATATTTTGAAACAATTTAACTTACCTGAACAAGCATTTGTATGTAGCAGTCGTCTTATAAAAAGTGTAATTTATTTGGCGATCTGAATCCTAATATATTAGGAGTATTTTCTATACAGATATGAATGAAAGAAAGTAGAAGGAAAAAATGTACATAACTTAATAAAAGTATTACTTCAATAACATTCAGTCTTTGTCGAGATTTTTGACCGCTTTACGCGGAACATAAATTTACCTATAAATATGTATTAATTTTATATGTGTAACATCGATACAACTTAAAAATAAATGAATGTCAATCTTTGATTTATTATAAATTTGTTTTTGCTAAACTTTACAATTATGCATGAGCGCGGTGTAAGTGTATAACCAGATGCTTAAATCGAGCGTCGAGCGTGGCGTGGCATGTGACGTTCGTTTTAAACAGTTGCATTAACACGTAGGTGTCCTGTGAGGCGCGTGAGTGGTGCTCCTGAATGATGCATGCCCCGCTACAAGCAAACTCCCCACCGAACGCTGCACGCCCCGCCACGGTTGACGCTAGATTTAAGCGTCCATTCTGGCTGTACACTTAGGGCCTATACTTAAAGCAGCCACAATTATTGCCTAAGACTGTGTCTTATTCTTTTCTCATACCTTACTCTATTTTGTTGTTCGATCTGTGTTTCTCTCTCTTTTTTCTTTCTCGGTTTATAGTCTTTCTTTTTGACTCTCTTTTTCTTTTGTCTAATTGCTTATTTTAACGTTAAAAACATTTCGTTACTAACCATTATTGCACTGTAATTCAGTTTTGGACTTTAAGTCTCATTCTGTCCATTCTTTTTTATAGGCCGGCATAATAGTGGCGACCGGCGATGGACAGTGTGTCAATCGGTGGTCGCTATTATTTTTGGATTGTACTATGCTTACCATCAGGCATAGTGCAGTCACTTTGCCGTGCTACAATAAAAAAAAAATCTATAGAAGTTTAGGCGTAATCATGATTAATTTTATAAGTGTTACAATAAATTTGAAGAATTCTGAGTTATACCGCTATGCAAAATATTGACAGCGTAGTTCTAATTACAGAGGCGGTTGCTTATTTCGAGCAGGACTGACGATCACTAACGACTGGTGCGTCATTTATGTTTTTTGATATTCAGAGACAATGGAACAGAGAGAACACACATGTTTCGGCTAATGGATGTTCTGTGGTGTTGATGGGTTAGCTAGTTCTAATATCGAGGCGCTTAAGTGCATATACCTAATTTTAATTTTAGTTAAATTTGAGCAATGACGTAAAACTTCGCGTCGGCCGACATTGGTTCGATTTTTTTATTTTTTTTTCTCGAACTGACTACGCTATTGACCTAGCAAGGTCTTAACAGCTTCACCGGACTACAACATTGGTTCGAATTCTATGTTAAGTTGGTGTTTTCAGTGTTGAAAACATTATGATACAACTTTGGTGATGATGGTCTTCTAATTCTAACTTGGTTAGCTATAGTTGTATTCTGGCGGCTTCATTTGAATGCCTACCCTTCTTTATGTTACCATGTTTATAGGCCGCCTCATCGCCTGTGTACATTATAAAAGTTCCCCGTTTTGCGCACATTACGTATACACTGCTTGATAGAATTTGACCATATATATTTAGATTTACTTCTTAAGTCCTTATCTTAAAAAAGGCCGATATTTCCATTTAACAGCATTAGATTAGAGGTGGTAGAGCCACGCTGAGGCTATTATTGGTTTCGGCATGGATGGGTCGGTTCGCACGGGGTAGTACCACTCTTATCAGGAAACCGACGTGAAGTAACAGTGCTTGCATTGTTGCGTTTCGTTCGGTCAGTGAGAGCGCCGGAGACCCAGCTCCTCTCCCCTATCCCCCTTTCCTCCAATTCCCCCTAAACACAGGCTGGCAATATCCTTGCGGCTCCCGTGGTATTGCTAGTGCCTGTGGACGGCGGTGATCACTTAACATCAGTTGGGCCGCCTGTTCGCTTGCCTTCTATGATATAAAAAAAATGTGATTAGTTTTAAGAAGCAAAGACTTTGAAAGCACTTTAAGCGATGTATAATTTGGAGTAGCGGTGTAGTGGTATACGCAGGAGAGAAGATATAAACAGACACCATTGTTTACAAAGAATTTTTGAAAACAGAGTATATTTTTGCTTTTTTTTGTTATTTGTATGTGTAGGGTATCCTTTGTGCACCACACCGGCTCGACAATGTCCACGTATGCGTAAATATAGCACAATCGTGTACACTTGCCCGCGGCTTTCGTGACAATGACGTTTGCTATTTGCTTACCAACACGGGAACACACGAGACAGCGTATGTATGCTGTATCGCATACACTACAGTATGTAAAGTATATTGTTAAAATAATAAATAATGCAAGAAGTCGGAGGTATTAGTTAGTTTAATATAAGACAAGTCTGCAATCAAATGTTAAACCTATAAAATATATACAACAGGTAAAGACTACATTGTAATACTATAAAAATACTAATCCAATATCAACAAATTTGAGTCTCAGGTATGTACCAACAGTTTTCTCGAATTAACTTCAAATTATTTCGTTTGCATATGGACCAACTTGGTAATGGTTGTAATTTAAGTGCTGTCATCGTTCGGAAGGAGGCATTTTATTTTATTATTTTCGACCTGTCTATATGCTTTTCGGGGTACGTTTAAGGCACTCATGTAAGACAAGGTCGTATGTCAAGGAGCTGAATGACGCACGGGTGCGCCGCGGCTTGGTTTGTCGTTTATAAAGGCCTTTTAATCTAGCGAAATGATTATAGGCTGATTGTTTTTTTATATCTTAGGAGTCAAATGAACAGGTGGGTAGCCTGATGTTAAGTGATCGCCGTGGTCGTTAGACACTAGCAACACCAAGGGAGTCGCGCGTGCGTTGCCAACCTGTGTTTGGGAAGAGGGGTAGGGTAAGGGAAATAGGGGGGACATGGGCCTCTGGCGCTCAAACTGCACGAAAGAAACGCAACAATGCAAGCACTTTTACTTCACGTAGATTTTCTGTGAGAGGGTGGTACTAACCTGGACGAGCCGACCCATACGTGCTGAAACCAGTAGTAGCTTCATCGTGGCTCTACCGCTACTAAAAAAATACTATATTCATTAAATACTACTAATCTATACTAATATTATAAAGAGGTAAAGTTTGTGAGTTTGTGACGTTGTGATGTTGTAATCTCAGGAACTACTGGTGCGATTTGAATAATTTTTTCAGTGTTATATAGCTTATTCATCTAGAATGTTTATAGGCTATATATTATTACGCTAAGCCCAATAGGAGCGGAGCACAGAAGAAAAATGTTTCAAAATCGGGATGTTTTTTCCTTTTGAGAACTGCTGCGTGTTAGTGTATTCCACGCGAACGAAGTCGCGGGCAGAGGCTAGTAATAAATACTATTAATATTAGAAAGATTATTACAGTAGTCAACTAGTAGTTTTTTACAATGTCTACATTATACACCCTAATAGTAGTCTCAAAAGAAATAAATAATTCTGTATTAGATAGTGAACGTCCTTTTGGAATAATACTGAAAGAAATAGGTAACCTGATAGACAAACTGTCACTTATTCCATTATAAAATTAACGAAAGCGTCGACATCATTAACATACGAAACTAATAAATAAACGTTGTCGTAAATAATATCCTAACAAATGGAACGAAAACACCGCGACACGGTCGAGAATCCGATTTTAATATTTTCACACGCGCGATGAATAGCCAGTCGGGAGCGTTTTTGTATGATTTATTAATAGTTTGGTTATTTTAGAGAACACTCAACACATGAAAACACAAACAAATTAATAAGAGACCGATCCACTTTACATTAAAATAGTGATGGATGGTTATAAACTTGAAGTAACGTTCTTAACTAGTAATGATTTTTATCATTTTGACAGTTATTTGTTATAACGTTTCAACGTTATCGTTATCTAATATTTGATTAATGTTATTTTTAAGAGGTTAGGATAAACAACAACTGTCTCTGGTTAAATTAAAGCATGTTGAATTATATAGATATTAACTGATTCCCGCGACTTCAAGTGCGTATCTCAACTGTTTTGTTATACCTCAAAGGAATTATTAGCCAGCGTTTTTCACGAAAGCTCCCAAGCGGCTTGACTTTTTCTGATACTTCCAACAATTATCGTTATATTGCAACCAATTTACAAAAAAATCTTGACAAATCATATACCATCCTCGTGAATCACTCTACCTATACTGACGCTGGTGAAACGCTCATTACATATATTGGGAGCCTGGGAGGATTCGCAGAATGCAATTGGTGTGTTCTGCAATTTGTCTAAGGCCTTTGATTGCGTTGACCATAGTACGCTTATTCTTATCGTTTATTATCTTCTCTCGACCTTCTAGTCTCTTATTTAAAAGATCGCTGTTAGAAAGTTAACATATAAATGGGGTAACCTCAATAGGATAATTTGTCCAAATTGGTGTCCCGCAAGGGTCCATTTTAAGGCCGTCCTTTTTTTTTATTGAAGCAAATTATAGTTACTGCGCTATGCCTGATGTTAAGCATAGTACAATCCAAAAACATCGGCAACCACCGTGAGACAGATTATCCATCGCCGATCGCCGCTGTCATGCCGGCCATAATGACGAAAGTTACCCGGTACTGGATATGCACAGGCTGATCCCGAAACGCGACACGCAGAAGCGAGCCACTAGTTCTTGTACTAAATATATATACACGATCTACCGCTAGTGGTTGACAACTCTGCTGACATGGTGCTTTTTGCGGACTATACTGCTCTAATATTTAAAGTGAAAAATATAGATTCAGAGGTTGGGTATCTGAATAATACTTTAAATGAAAATTTCATTGGTTTGCGTTGAATAATCTATTGCTAAATGCAGATAACACGAAATATATAAGATTTGCTTTACCCAGTGTTAGACAGGTTGATAGTAGGAGCAAGATCGAAGGGAATTTAGTAACGTTAGTTGACAATACTATATTCTTTGGAATTACACTAAATTCTTGCCGATTCTTCTCGATGACTTGGTTGTTTTTCGAACCGGTGGTAGTTTTTGACGTTCATAAGTGCCTTATTAGGGCTTAAACTGAATAAAGTATTTTTGAATTTGATTTTATTGAAAACTTCATGAAATGCCGCTCAAACGTTTTTGATTTTATCACGAACAGACAGACAGACAAAGAAACAGACGCGGTGGAGGGCTTTGTTTCGTATTAGGTTGTGACGTTGTGTCTTCTGTAATATTAGAACAACTTGAGAAATAATTCGCATACTATTTCTGAATAATTTGTTGGTTCGCATCATAGTGCAAACTAACGAATATTTAATCGTTATTTGACTAGCGACATATTCATATTGCATCCTATTTTAAACAGGTTATTGTCACCAATAACGTTATTAAGTTGAAATAGTTTAGATCGATTACATCGTCTATATACCTTGTCTTATACAATGTTACAATCACATTCTCCACAATGATACTTAGCATATGAAAAAGATTCCATAATGAACTTTTGTTGATGCCATTTTAATAAAATTGATCTATTCACAAATACTTAACGTGATTAATTAAAGTATGTAATGCACACGGACCTTTTTTATAATTACATTATCAGCTCAAAATACTAAGAGTTAAGTCGGATCATTTAACGTTGTCTGAACCGTACATCACTGAAAGCCTGAAACAGTGTGCCGATTAAACAAATTCCTATTAACTTAATCTGAAATTAGTACGCCATATTAATTAGAACAGCCTTCAGCTGTTTTTGACGCGTATTTACTCGCGTACAGAGAAACTTACACGCGTTTTCAATTAATATAACGGTACCTATAAATTAAGTCAGAATTAATATTTACAACAACCTTTCAGCGCATTAATGGCTTTGTAAATCACCACATATAGTAATTAGTGCAAAATTAATTTTGATGTTGCGGTCGAAATGCATTGACGTGGACTGATGCACTGAATAGGATTAAAGTTACCCATTCACTCGGTCGTGTTATTTAAATGTACCTATCCAGCACTATTTATCAGTCCTTATTGTATTACTTACAATGTCCCGCGGTTTCACTCGCATTTACTTTTCCCGACCGTTGTCTCCAAAACCAGCACCCACCACATATTTTGAGCGATCATACGGTCGTTGTATAATAAAACTTCCATAAAATTTTGTAACGCCATTGCTTTACTTCCAAAATGACAGCGTGATCTTACGCAGCTTATAAACTGCCCTAATAATAGGCTATGAAATGTAAAAAACGAATGAATCTGATAATTAATTCCAAAGATTAGCGCGTTCAAACAGACATTATCTTTTCAATCGACTCTAGTGTGATGTTAAGAAACTGATTTTGAATAAACCTCTCAATAAAGATACTAAGCATAAAACAGCCCTTTTTTATATATGCAGTGGAGAAATCTTTCATTGGATACCCCCGGTGTTGGGGGACAGCAAGAAGGTTATGCCAGATTCTTACTGGCTAAAACTCCACAGGCCACTCAGTGTGGATGTGAGCCAAGGTCGCGGAATTAAGATGAGCAAGCTTTTCCGCAGACCTGGTCACGCGCTCGGGTCACTTGCAGATGTTAGGCAGGGACCCTCCGCTCGAGCAGAGAGAAGCGGCGGCGGCGGCAAAGACCGAATCATAAAACAGCCTCGCTCCAAAAGCCCTTATAAAAGATTAAAAAAGAAAAATTAGTTGACATAACTAGCTACAAAGTTCCAACGTTAGAAGATACAGAAAAACGTACAGATCAAAATTTTTGCTTTTCCAAAAAATTTGGCTTGGTAATTAAAATGTCAAACCTATTTGAGATACAGTCGTTTCAAATCATGAACTTATTAGTTTCAATCAAATAAATACACACTTGTAAGAAATTACTTGAAAAATGGTAACAGAAACTGCGATCGATAATTCTATTGTAACACCGAATTTACGGTATTATTCTGGTCTCGCGTCGAAACGTCACGGACATCACTATTAGCTTCCGTCAGTGTGCAAGCGGCTTTAGCGTATAAAAATAATTCACATTGGAATAATGCAGTAAGCTGGCTTGTCGATAGGTCCGATCGTGAACGATTTAATATAGGTCGTTGTTAACGCGACTGAACCCGTAGACGACAGAAGCGAGGAGAGAGCGGAGGTCGGGGGTGAAGCTCAGGCGACGCGGGGTACGGACGGCTCGGGCATTCAGACTGCCACCACGAAACCATGTACATTGTATTACTAATTCACAGTGATAAATATTAAATCAATGTAAACAAACTAAAAATAGTATCATTTCAACATAGTTTTGGTGAACCCGACGTGATTACAAGAAGCAAATACAAGAAGAAGTGATTATAAGACGTGAATATAAGAACAATTGAATAAAAATTAGCAAGTGAATTTGCATCGACGCTACGCGACGGGCTTATATTGGCGTGCGCCTAGTCACGTAGGCCATATCGGACGTCGTGCAACTATAGGTGCGCTTCATTTTGCATATATTGGAAGTGCGTATTTATTGCTTGTTTATTTTTTCTTAATTTTCAATTATAATTTTTATAGTTTCATTTTAATATTTGACTATTTGCGCCTACAATGAGTACCTTAAAGGAATTAATTAAGCTAAGAGCGTCTGAACGCAATCGAATAACATTGTTTGAAAAGTTTCTAATGCCATTAACCACTACATTGCCTGAAAGGTTAACTAAGCGTAATGTAAATGAACTTTCAATTCGTCTGAATAAACTACAAGAAGTGTCACGCTCCTTTGAGGAGATTCAGATGAAAATAGAACAACTAGATGAATCGGATGATAGTGAAAAATTCCTCGAAAGAGAAGTCACCGAAAACAAAATATTTACATTATCCGCTCAGGCGCAAGAGGTCCTCGATTCATGGGAGAGTAGTAAAAGAGAAAGTAGTTCGATCAGTGATAGTCCCGTGAATTCAAGGAATGTGAAGTTACCTCCATTGAAAATTCCACCATTTGACGGCAGCTACAACAAATGGCTGGAATTTCGGGATATGTATTTGTCATTAATTCACAATAGGGATGATATCGACGATGTTAATAAGTTTTATTATTTAAAATCTAATCTAGAAGGTATAGCAAGCCAGGTCATTAGTTCTGTCACAGTTTCTGCTAAAAACTATGGAACTGCTTGGTCTCTACTGTGTGAGAGGTATAATAATAAACGTCTACTTATCAATGAACACCTGAAATGCTTATTTTCAATTGAACAAATGAATAAGGAGTCAGATAAAGGCATACGTAATTTAATCGATACACTATTAAAAAATTTAAGTGCTTTGAAATGTTTAGGGCTTAAAACTGAAGAGTGGGATGCTCTTATCATTTATATGATTTCAGCAAAGTTGGACACTGTGACTTTGAGCAAGTGGGAAGAATTTCGGAGCAATGAGGACTCACCTTCTCTAGAAGAATTTTATTCCTTTTTACGTCTTAGGGCAAATATATTAGAGACTGTACACACTAGTAAAATTTCTACACTTTCGAATTATACTAGTAAAAATGAAAAACGTCATATTTCAAACAAATCAAAATCTTTTATTGCTGCTACCGGAAATAACACTAATAACAACAACAATATTAATAACAATAATAATTGTATTTTTTGCACAAAAAATCATAAGCTACATGAGTGCGTAAACTTTAAATCTTTATCTATAGACGAACGTAACTCAAAGGTTTACAACTGGAAATTATGTAGCAATTGTTTACGTGGTGGTCATCAGTCTTTTCAGTGTAGATTAAGTGGTTGCAAAATCTGTAACAGAAAACATAACACATTATTACATAGACAAACTAATCAACAATGTTCTTCATTACAACAACAAGGTCAACAACAAATTTTACAACAACAAGTACACAATCAACAACAATTACAAAATCAACAACATACTTCTACTTCTACTGCATTATTAACAACAAACCCTACCTATATAGACAACAATAACGAAATTAATTTAAGGGAAGATTCTACGTCGTTAATATCAATGTCTGCTGTCTCTGTTAATCAGGCTCTTCTTTCGACTGCTTTGGTTAACGTGACAAACAATGGCACACAATTCATTTTAAGAGCGTTACTGGACAGCGGTAGCCAGTCGTCTTTTATAAGTAAATCGGCCCAAGAAAGAATTGGTTTTTCCAAATTGAAAAATATAATTCAATGCGTTTCTGGTTTAAATAACAACACAATTACTATCAGTGAACATTGCAATTTAGAAATAAAATCGTTAAGTTCCTCATTTAGTATTCCTGTCAAATGTTATATCCTACCTGTTATCACAGACAGTCTACCTCATAAGACAATTTCTATTCACAAATTAAATATTCCAGACAAAATTAAGCTAGCTGATCCTAAGTTTTATCAGTCATCTCAGATTGATTTGCTATTAGGTGCGGATATATTTTGGGACTTGATTGGTACACGTAGGCTAAGGTTAGCACAAAGGGGTCCTATTCTGCTAGAAACAAAATTAGGTTGGATAGTTTCTGGTCCCATGGAGGGGAATGTAAATTCGAATTATAAACGAATACAATGTCATTTTAGTCAAGATATAAAACGTCAATTAACTAAATTTTGGGAACTAGATGATATTTGTTCTACTAAATTTGAGTCTAAGGACAATGAATACTGTGAACAATTATTTACTAAAACAACTTCACGCGATGAGAATGGTAGATTTATTGTACAGATTCCACTTTGTGAGTCAACGAAAGTACTAGGTGACTCATATAATAGTGCAGAAAAAAGATTGTTCCAAATTGAGAGAAAACTAAAATCGAACCCTGTTCTCAGACAAAGTTACAATAATTTCATTAATGAATATAAAACATTAGGACACTTAAGTGAAGTTTCTAAACCCTTATCTGGATACTATTTGCCACATCATGCTGTGATAAAAGAGCAGAGCGAAACAACCAAATTAAGAGTCGTATTCGATGCATCAGCGAAAACAACATCTGGAAAATCCTTCAATGATATTCAGTACATAGGTCCAGTTGTACAAGATGACCTTTTATCTATCTTAATTAGGTTCCGGCAACACAAATATGTTGTTTCAGCTGACATTGAGAAAATGTATCGACAAATACTAGTAAAACCAGAACAACGCAATCTACAAATGATTTTATGGCGCGACCATGAGTTGTTACCAATCAAAACATTCCAATTAAATACAGTTACTTATGGTACATCCTCTGCTCCTTTTCTCAGCACTAGATGTTTAGTTCAATTATCGAAGGAATGTTCTGATCCTAAAATATCAAAACTAATTAAAGAAGATTTTTACGTAGATGATTTTTTATCTGGTGCACAAACGAAATCTGAGTTAAAATATATAATAGCTTCGGTAACGAATATACTAAATTCTGCCTGTTTTCCTTTACGAAAATTTCGCACCAATGCACCATCAATATTTAACCTAAACACGATTACATCATCAAAGAATCTTGATCTATGTTCGCCATCAAGTGCGTTAGGATTAAAATGGAATCCGTACAGAGATGTTTTTGAATTTCCTGTTCATATTGAGGTCACATCATTCGTAACTAAAAGAACGATCCTATCAAGCTCAGCAAAATTGTTTGATCCTTTAGGATTGTTAGGTCTATGTACTATTACTCCTAAAATTATTCTTCAAAAGCTTTGGCTTACTAAACTGGATTGGGATGACCCTGTTCAACCAGAATTAGAAAAAATGTGGAATAATTTTGTGTCGAGTATAAATGCGTTTGCTACCGTTCAAGTTCCGAGATGTGTTACAATAGATAATCCTATTACCTTAGAGCTTCATACGTTTTCAGATGCATCTCAGGTTGCATATGCGGCTTGCGTTTATATGAGATCAATTAATGAATCTGGCACCGTTTTAGTTAGACTTTTATGTGCAAAAACAAAGGTAGCTCCATTAAAATCTATAACTATCCCACGTTTAGAACTCTGTGCTGCGCAACTAGCAGCTCGCTTGTGTGATAAGGTTAAAACCTCTCTTCGATATAATATATCAAACTTAGTTTATTGGACAGATTCAACTGTTGTTTTGTGCTGGTTAGCATCTCAACCTTGTGATCTCCAAACATTCGTTGCTAATCGCGTAAGTGAAATTCAAGATCGCACTCCAATTAGTGCTTGGAGGCATGTGACAGGACAACAAAATCCTGCTGACATGGCTTCAAGAGGTTTAGACCCAAAAAATATTAAACGAGCCACATTATGGTGGAACGGGCCTGTCTTTCTAAAAATGAGTCCAGAACACTGGCCACAAAATTTCACTCCAACAACTGATTTTCCTGAAAGAAAAGCTTACCCTAAAATTACTACCTACAACATATCTACAACATGCACTACATCTACTACTCATACAGAATATGCATCTAATTGTACTAAAAAATCTACACAAATAAATAAATTAATCGATTTTGATAGATATTCAAAATTACTTACCTTACAAAGAGTATTAGCATATGTCATACGTTTTACTTTTAATCTCCGTAATTCAAGTGTTAAGAGGCTTGGTCCTTTAACCTGTGAAGAATTAGAAATGTCATTAAGAAAATTAGTCAATTTACATCAAATGGAATGCTTTCACAATGAATTGTTAATTTTATCTAAGCAAAGGCATTTATCAAATAAATCAAATATATTATCACTTACCCCATTTATTGATCAATACGGTATACTTCGTGTTGGGGGTCGTATCCAAAATTCTCTTGAGATTTATACAAAGAAACATCCGGCTTTATTAGAGTCAAATCACAATTTTACTAAATTACTTTTTATACATACACATAGAAAACTTCTACATTGCGGGCCACAATTACTTTTGAATGATATAAGACAACGCTTTTGGCCTTTAAAGGGAAAAAATTTAGCTAAGAAGGTGGTAAACAATTGCCTCCGATGTAGAATTTTGAAGGCTCAAATTATTAATCCGATCATGGGAAACTTACCTGCTCCTAGGGTAACGCCGAATCTTCCGTTCCAAGTAAGCGGTGTCGACTTTGCTGGTCCCTTTTATATTACCGATCGCAAAGGTCGTGGATGTCGAATTAGTAAGTGTTACTTATGCCTTTTTGTTTGTTTGGCAACCAAAGCCTTGCATTTAGAACTTGCTAGTGATCTCACATCTGATATTTTTATACTTTGCTTGCGACGATTTATTTCACGTAGGGGAAAACCCAGTAAATTGTACTGTGATAATGGTACCAACTTTGTAGGCGCAAATAATGAATTAGCAATTTTTTTGAAATCAAGCAGTGAAGACGTATCTTCTTTCACATCCAATGAAGGCATAGAATTCAAATTCGTACCCCCTTATTCGCCGCATTTTGGTGGACTCTGGGAGGCAGGCGTAAAGTCTGCAAAATTTCATATGACGAGGATTTTGGGAAATCAACATTTGACCTTTGAGGAGCTATCCACCCTGTTCACCCAAATAGAGGCCATTCTCAACTCTAGACCATTAACACCACTATCTACGGACCCTAATGACTTGAACCCACTAACGCCGGGTCACTTTCTCATTGGGAGACCACTAACATCATTACCATCACCATTGTTACGAGAAGTCAACATCAATAAATTAAATAGATACCAGCATATTGAACAAATGCGCCAGCATTTTTGGGAGCGTTGGCGTCACGAATACCTTAACGAAATGCAACAACGAACGAAGTGGAAACTCGACAAGGAAGGAGTCAAAGAAGGAGACTTAGTGGTTCTCAAAGAAACCAATCTGCCTCCATTAAGCTGGCGTTTGGGACGCATCCATAAACTCCTCCCGGGAGCCGATGGAGTAACAAGAGTGGTTGAGGTCACTACTAGCAGGGGCACTGTACGGCGAGCCATTAATAAAATTTGCCCACTCATAACTACAAACCTTCTCGAAACGTCTAGTTTCGATGGGGGGGAGGATGTTAACGCGACTGAACCCGTAGACGACAGAAGCGAGGAGAGAGCGGAGGTCGGGGGTGAAGCTCAGGCGACGCGGGGTACGGACGGCTCGGGCATTCAGACTGCCACCACGAAACCATGTACATTGTATTACTAATTCACAGTGATAAATATTAAATCAATGTAAACAAACTAAAAATAGTATCATTTCAACAGTCGTAGTTAATGTGGAACGGTTGTAATACGTTCGGGATTTGCGACCGAAACAATAACCGATAATATAATAACTACATAATCCTCGGCGGGAATTATTCCTACCGTAATAAAGCTGCCGAAACGAGCTATTTTCGTGTATAAATTTAGTCTCGACTATTTAATATTTGTTCGAACTCGATGTACCATATTTGTGTGTATCAATAATACACTTACAGGTCTTATAATTCAAAACGTATTAGATTGAGCAATTCAAGAAAACAGTCGGCTCCTAAAAACATTTTTCTGTTCCGATGGGTGACTTCGTACATTAATAGCAATAGCAAACAGTATCTATATCAAATAGTGGCATTTTGCTTTTATTTCCAATTCTAATAAATAATAACAGTAACAAATAATTAAAACCGATTACAACTACATATATTGTTTCTTGGAAGCGAAACTAAATGACAAATAAAAAAGGGACAATTTAAATTATTCTGGAAATAGAAATCGCTGCTTATCTTACGAAATCGCCCGCATCAATGTACCGGCTTGTTTTGGCCACATTCGAAGTTTCTATTGTACGTGTATGCAACACAGATTCCTGTCACATACACTCACTCGCAGGTTATTGATCCTGGGATTTTGTTTAATATTCATTGCGTGAACGCCGGAGACTGGCGCGTCCGTCCGTCCGCCCTGCGGCCGCGCATCCTCGACCTGCGTGACAGTTCAGATATCGAAAAAAAAGTATTTTTTTTAGTGAAAACTTATTTTTGAAGTGAAACTTCTAATGCGACTTCCAACCAAGGTTGCGTTAAACGTTTAACGCTATCATGGAGATGATATGAAAGCACTGTTGCGTTAAACGTTCAACACTCCTGGGGAGGGGGAATAGAAAGAGACAAAGTTAGAGTGAATGCGTGGCAATAGAACACATGCATTTCTACCCATTCATATTTTCACGCACTGTATGTTTATGTTTTTAAAAGTAATTTCACACTATGACATGCTAATAAGCATGACCGACTGTATTGGGCTTGCGTCAGACTAGCGACGCATAGTGTAGCGGCCTGTGTGCCCCTCATATGTTTAATTAATTAGTAAACTGCATAAAAATATATATAGTTACTGTTCGGAGTGGCATTAGTTGTAAAAACCATAGTAATGTTAATAATTTCAATATACATATTACGAACTTTAAATAATTCATACTATAAGTCATTCAAAAATACAAAAGACAAATTCTTTCGACTGCCTCGACTTCTCACTCCCTAATAATGTAATCAATGTAGCCACTTTTAGTCCTTGCTTAACCTCGTTGACAATAAAATACTGTTCGAGCCGATCAATATACAAATCCCAGTTGTCACTGACAAGGTCAAAATGTCCTATTTTACCAACGGCCATTTTTCGTAAAAACACTTTTAACGAAACACGTAAATGTTAGTCCAGGAAACGCTTACACAACACCACACTAACGTAGGTCACGTATCCAGCTCGTCGCCAGTGATATGGATGTTGAAAACCTCCAAAAGGTTCTATTATTTAGGGAGCTCAATGAAACGCAACCGTACCGCAAGACGTATGTAATCGGAGAGGCAGGTGCAACATAACAGCTTAAAACTACTTATAAATATATTACATTATTTATATCTACCTACATATATTAAAATAAGGTCATATCGAGATGTTATAGCGTAACGTCGCGTCGCGTCGGTCTACCACACCGCATTCCGCGAGTTCGCGTGCGACCCTTGTCAATCAATTTGGAAGTATAGGGTTGTCGCTTTATCTAAATTGTTACGATTTGTTGTTTAAAAAATGTTACTTTTACCACGTTTTTCTTCTAAAAAGTCTGGTATATATATTCAACAGGTCTTCGGAATGCAATTATTTAACGCGGCTTGCAGTAAGAATTGACTTGTAGAAACCGTCAAGTAAGAAAACGCGTTATGCTCCTTCATTAAATTTTTGTCTCTCCTTATCTCCGTATCCGAATTCGAGCACATGTGCGATATTGGAAATAAAATCTTAATACTGAGCGCGTGGAAATTTCATTAAAACTTTATAATTCACTATTTTATAACTTAATGTATCTAATAAATGAATATCTTTCCTAAAATATAAAACTTTATTTGATTCCCTAGTTCAGGGAACTACGTTACAGACGGGATTTCCTGACCCCTTTTTTTTTCCTTATTAATTAATATATTTCCTTGTTTTACAATTACCCAATAACATTGATTCTGAGAAATAACAATTTCCCATTTACTAATGAAAATTCCCAGTTTTACGATTATTCATAAATTTACCTTAGAAGTATTTATGCTCTTTTATTTAAAAAAAATAAGCCGTCAAGGGACGTCTAGCAGATGTGAAACATTGGGATTATTCGAATCGAACGAATCTCAAATTACACTATAGCAGTGTTTTTCAAAATGTGGGTTGCAACCCCCGGGGGTTTGAAGTTCTATAACGGAGTTACAAAAGGCTGGGAAAGCTACTGCAGTAAAAAAACAAGGTTTCTAAAGGTTTATTTAAAAATGCTAATTAAAAGACAATCATTTATATTAAATAAACAAAAATAAATAAAATACATGAAACGGGTAGGAGAGGTGTGGATAGGGGGGTCGCGGGCAGAGGGGTAGCGGATTGGGGGGTCGCGAAATATTTCTCCATACTAAAGGGGTCGTGTCAAGAAAAAGTTTGTAAAACACTACACTATAGGATGCGAGCTCATTGCGGCAAGAGAGAATACGCACTGTCGCTTGCGCATGCCATCGTCACGTCGACGCCACGCCAACAATCAGGTTTACCGGCGCCTATAGAATTTCACATGGTATACCCGCGCCTATAGATGTTTCTCATTAAAAAAAAAAACATGTAAATACATGCATAATTCCAATTGAATATGTAGTGTTATTATATCTGACATGAAACGTGATGAATGGCCCGAAGTTTTGTATAACAGTCGAACCCACCGACAGAAACTGGTCTAGAAATAGTAATAAATCAACGTTGAATCCGCCTCGCACGCCTCGAGTTTACACTAAAGACGTATCGCTTCGGAAGTGTAGGGCTGTCCCGCGTCACAATTTATAACAACAATCTTGTCATGAATGCGTCAATACAAAACTTTTGCACGACGCGGTACGATATTAGTTGCAACGTTTGTAACTAACTTACTCTCGCATGTTATTTGAACACTAGTTGTGCCCGCGACTCCGTCCGTGTGAAACCTATTATAAAAAAACAGTGGCCAATAAAATTATCTGAATGTATTAGAATCATTTACATATCTACTTTTGTCTCGTATTTAAGTCACGTCGTCATTAAAATTACAATAAATTTCGATAGAGTTAACCGATTTAAATGAAACCGAGAGAAAATGTTACTCGAGGAAATACTTTATGATTTTATTTTATTATTCATTCCAAAAAACCTGCAATATTTTTTGTGTCACAAAGATCTAAAAAGTACTGACACCTTAGAATTTATATTTTTACTAGCGAGCCCAGTGGACGTTGTCCTGCTTTGATAATAAAAAAAAAAAAAAATTCAACCACACCGCCACCTACCGGGTCCAATTGTGAATCTAAACCATTCTCGGATCCACTGGAACACGCACACAAAATTTCATCAAAATTGGTCCAGCTGCTTAGTAGGAGTTCAGTGACATACACACGCACAGAAGAAATTTATATATAAAGATAAGCGGTCCCTGCGGACGTTGTTCTGCTTTGATAATTTAAAAAAATCCAAAAAGCCAACCGCAGCGCCACTTACCGGATCCAATAGTAAATCTAAACCATTCTCGGATCGATAGGAACACGCACAAAAAATTTCAAAAAATCGGTCCAGCCGTTAAGGAGGAGTTCAGTGACATACACACGTACAGAAGAAATTTATATATGAAGATTAAATGTATGGATAAAACTATGATAATTTGGAATTAGATAAGGAACAAATAGCCTAGCTAACAAGTGAAATTCGACAAAGATTTAAATCTAACCAGTAGTCTTTATGTGAGGCACGAACAACAACATACCTCTGTCACTTTTGTTTACTTATCAGAAGATTCAGAATTACATCGTTCGATGCGATAATATGGCTTACATCAGAAATATTATAAAATAAATACAATACGTATTATAAACGTGCAATAGTAGTCGGTACGGAGCCGCGAACTGTCGGATAAGCATTAATTACAAGGTCGAGTTACGACACGAATCATCTAAGCAGAAACAAACACCTACTAAGTAACTAGTTTCTATTTTATAGAAAACAGTTGAAAACAAATACACGAAACTTCATTTACGAACCTCGACCTCGTTTGACATTGGATTTTATGTATCCAACTTTAAGAATAATGTTTACAGTAGGTATTATAAAAAGCTGAATGATTTCTCGGTACGATGTCGGATGTTTTTGTTTCATAGTTTCCCAAACTTATTCAATAGTTTAAAGGAACTTTTTTCTCTTTCGTTAGCGCAACGAGGTCGACTGTCAATTCAGATAAATCTTGTACGAGAATTGTAAAAATCATTGATTATTTTATGGACAAAATAAATGATTTACTAACATCATTTCGTCTTTTAACTAAAATAACAAGTATGGATTTTTTTCTTTTTACCTTTATCCCATCCAAGCAGATCAGCACCATATTTTGAATTGAAACTTCTAATGCGACTTCCAACAAGGTTGCGTTAAACTTTCAACGCTCCTGAGGAGAGGGAATAGAAAGATACGTAGTATACCTGTTATATATTTCTACCTTTTCCTATTTTCGTTTCCACATTGCGAAGAGTCACTTATTCCGCGCGGAGGGACTCCACGCACTATTTTTTTTCCTTTCCCAATCTCGGCTGTCAGATCTCATCGCAGTACTCACATCTTTTTACACAATTAATCCATACCTTTTTCGGCCTTCCTAAGTTCCTATATGCGTCCACCTTCTTACAAAACTAGTTACATGACTCTCATCTCTTCTTGTGACATGTTTATATCACGTCATGTTCCAGCAAGCGCCTGCCATCGACTAAATGAGTTATGGTGTATGCACTCTAACGTGCGATACAAACAATCTGTGTCTACTCTAATAAGTAGAATGTAATTAGTTTATGCTCGATTCCCAGACGAAAAGTAAATTTTTATACACTTGCATTTTAGTTTTTTTATGCATTTTGTGGCTTTTGAATTATATGTATGTATGTGTGCGTTTTATGCCCACTTAGTAAATTGTTTATACGGTCGTGGGTGTGTGTTCCTGTTTGTTTACAAAATACATTACCATTAGCATAGAAATTAATTTACACGTGTGACATTAACAATATGTTTTAACTTCAATAACTAAACGCTTAATAGTATTTATATATGTAATATATCTATACAAACATTTTCAACGTATGAGGAAAAGTTTTTTTATAATGTTACTGTATAAATAAAAAATGCGTCTCGTAATGAATAAGTCTTTCAAATAATTAATATAAAATTTAAAAAGTGTGTCTCGTAGTGAATAGTCTTTAAAATATATAATAACTATAAAAAAAAATAGTGAAAGAGGTCCTTACGGAACATATGATTTTATTGTTAAAGGAAAAATAGAGAAATACCGACTCGTTAAAAAAAATAAAGGAACCACAATGTTTGTGCAAAAAATTGATATAACGTTTGCAAATACATAATGCTTCGTTCACAAGATCAAATTGATGACTAGTCTGCGCGAGTTAACGGGAACGTATGGACGGGAAACGCTTGTGTTATTGAAAGTGGGAAGAGGCAGATGGTGTGTACCTAATATTATATCTATTACAATACTCAATAAATATAATTCATATATTATCTTTCCATTAATCTCGACGTCCAAGCCGTTGTACTCTATCTACATTTGGAGCTATTCAGAAACCTTAAGAAAATTTATCGTTATTTCCTTTAGATGAACGTGTTTAAGTGTTACGTAAGTAGATTTTTTTTAAGTTCCTAACTGCCTCCTCTACCCGGTCAGCAAAAGTAAGTAATGATATTACTCCCATACTTACGTAAACATTTATATAAATACTTTTTACTATGTTCTGGTTTCCTTATTGATTCATAGATGGCACTTAACAAATCTAGAAATAAGCGATATATACTCTATAGAATAATGATAGCCTTGTGTATAAGATCGCGCACCTCACATATCAGACCTACACATAATTTTTTTTTCGAACTGACTACGTATTAACTTAACAGGCCGTTACATCTTCGCCGGACTACTAAGGCGAGAGCTTAAGACACTCAGCCAATTTTATTTGACAATTGTTGTATGTATGTACGTGACCTTGTTACGCAACATCACCAGTCTAAACTAAGCTAACTATTCATACAATACCTACACATCCAGATCCCCCATCCTCTATGTCGTTTAAAATAAGAAAATGAAAGATCAACCCCTCTCACCCCCCCCCCCTTTTTAAGTTACTTAAGTAACTTAAGGTTAACGTAAGTTTAAATTCGTAGTGCTTACGTAATACTTGTATCATCGCAAGCTATCTGCTAATTGTGCACGAACAAAACGCACCAAGAAATATTCGTCGTGTGGAATGAACTTAAATTATACTTCAAACACATTCCTTATATTACAAACATTAATGTGTATTAGTGTTTGTATTGCCTTACAATGACGCTGCTTCACTAATGTGGTATGATAGATACTCAAGAAACATGCGTCGTGTTTATGTGCCGACGTGCATTGTGTGTGGCTATGTGTGTGTGTTTGTGTGTTGAAGTATTTGAATTACATTAATGGGTTAGTATGACAGGGTTGGCGAACATTTCACCTGTAAATCTGGAAGAATTTTTAATAAATAAATTCTTATATTTATTACGATTATTTTGGTTCGCTTCTAATAAAAAAAAAAAAAAAAACAAGGCGAGTATAATTGCGTATATGCGAAGGAAATGAAACTTCTTTTGTTGTATTAAATTACGTATTAAATTATACGTATATAAGAATGCTCATAAACAATATATACTTTACGTAGTCCCGTGGTATATACTTATAGTATACAAGCTATACATGTGTTCATTTTTGTATATTACTAAACCCAGACAGACACTTATGCATACTTATACAAACACAACCTACCTTACAGTTACAGTACCTTAAAGTTTTATTAAAGAAGAGACTTCCAATGTCATCGGTAATCTCACTTTTCCACGTACTGTTCTAGTTGTATGTCCTTTCAATATTTTTTTTTTATTTAGAAACATCGGCAACATATAGAAAGTCATCCAACAAAATTATAAACAACTTTAATCTGTCTTTCATACCATAATAGCCGCAGAACTTTTCAAAATGGTAATTATAATTATTTCTTGATTTACAATCATTATAATGTAGCAACCCTATTGCGGCATGTCACGTAAGGGCGATAACAATGCAGCTGTTATGCTAACTTCACACTTCAATCTATCAAAGTAATAGTACCTCATATTGTATTCTTCGGTGTGAACAAGGTACCGCCTGAAAGGTTTGTAATGCTTAAGAAATAATCTAAAATTTATAATCGAAGGGAATATTTTATTCTTCTTGATGAGAAGTATTCACCGTGAGATATTCATTATTTTGTGATGTGTGATCTCTTGATCTGATCGAGCTGTGTCAGGTCATTAGCGTAGTATCGAAAAAATTGGTTAATTATAAAGTCGGTTTACGTACTATAATTTTACGTAATAATGTAAAGAATACATTAATAAAAAGTTGCATACTTTTATGAATTGTATTGAATTATTATCACTGAATTGTCACTGTGTGCTGCCGCTGTCTCTCTTCTACTAAGACGCATCAGCAGATGGAGTAAAAGAGAGATAGATGTGTGAAAAACCGAACGCCTAAGCCGATCGCACCTCTTCATTACTTGTTCCGCGCTCACGCTTGCACGCTCGGCTCAGGCGGAACGTGACATGAGTCATGTTTTTTCGTGCATGTACCCAGAGTTCATCGATTTATAAGAATATATGTCAAAAAAAATAGAACAACTGATACGATTAATTTATTTATAGATAGATTCTTTATCTCGGAGTATTTAAGAGCTATGCAACTGCCATTTAAAAATATGTATGATTTTAACATAAAATATTATAGTGACGTCGCTTTTACGATACTCTGCGATCGAATTAATCGAGAATTCATTTGACTAAATTCAAAAGGTATATTACTATACGTTGAAGCCTTTACTCTAGTTTAAAATGTACGCGTGATGTAATTTCGAGCACCTCGTGTATTAAAACCGTATTGTTTAAACAATTCTTATCGGGGATAAGCTTACGTTAAGTGTTTTCTTACCGATGTCGTCATCGTGGGTTCATTGTGACCCGGTTATTTGGATATATCGTTGTACAGCGTCGACTAACTGACTCTGTTTGAGTTATTAAAACTGTGACATTTTTAATGCCTTAAAATATAACGTAAATTCATAACTTATATGTGTGAAAAAATGTTCGCATAGACAACAATTCGTTCTTATTTTACTAACATTAATTAAGATGATTCGAACATCCGCAATTTTTTACTTTATGACTGCTAATAACAATAATAAAGGTTGAACAACCCATAGCATATGAATTTTATTTTGGAGAGAAGTCGTTTAGCTATGCTTTTAGTAGAAGCTGACTGGTAGAAATCATCACGTAAGAAAAAAGCGTTATTCCCTCTACGCCATTTTCTTTCTCTCTCATCTCCCGCTATTATATACGAATGTTGTGTGTCTGCGAGCACATACAAAATCGTTCTACGAAGCAGTTCGTCCTTGTAACAGCTGAAATTTATTGATAATAATGTAAAAATATATCTAGGTTTTCATTTATCACATGTTAAATGGCAGAGTTTAAAAAACAATTTCACTGCTATATATTAAAGTGGCCATATAATTTCCAGGTCTAGTATGAACAGACCACAGTTTACTGCGTCATACCAATCAGAAGCATAATGTTTACATTTATAGCATGCACAGGGGCAGCACATACTGCATTATACATATATGTAGAAAGTCAACATGTCACTGTGACAAGATGATGCTTAATGTATTAGAATGATCTTTAACATAAAAGAACATTTATTCGTGAATGACACCTCGTGTTTCAGAAAAACAAAATCCAAGAATATAATATCTTGCCTACGATGAGAAACCTATTACATTCCCTCTCTCTAATGATGGCTTTGGTTTCCTGTGTTTATATAACTGCTGAGAGAGTCACGGTGATGAGTAGTTTGGTACCAGTAGGTTCGAACTCCAGCATGTTTCGACGAATTTTTTCGAATAACATACGGCGTTCATTTAGTTATTTAAATTGGTAATTAATTGGCTAACGGTGATAGAAAAATATCGTAACAAAACGTAATCCTAAGAAACATTCTTATACAACCACAAAATGTGATAAATTATAAAACTGTTGATTTCTCGAAGTTTGAAATCGCCAATAAGCCGCTGGTTGGTGTGGTGATTATTCCCAAACAATCTTCTCTCAGAAGGAGGCCCACGGTTCTAATCTACATTGGGTTTCTTAAAAGCTGACGTGATAATGAGAAATTCGCTGTCTAGTAGCTGACAACTATCTATAAATTTTGGTTTCTTAGAATGTCATTCAGATTAGATAAAATACTGTTACTTTGTTCTGATACAATAAAAGAGCTAAACTTAAATACTTCCTATAAATTTACACACAATAACCTTAATATTAGGACTCCTTCCTAATATTAATATAAGTACCTACTACCTACTTAATATAAGTAATTCGTTGATTTAACAAAACTTTTCAAACCCCCTAATACAACCCCCTACAACCTGTAGAGCTAATACAAAATAGTATATTACGAACATATTAATTAGAAAGCTCTTAATAAAGAATTTTAATCATTGCAGAATATAGATAGACAGTATTATTGACCTGTATTTAATGAAATTTTGCAACTTATACATGACTTTAACATAACGTATGCTATAAATGATTCCCACTTAATTTTACAATAATTCATATCTCGACAGGTTTAAACAGGTTATTTTTTTCGTAAGGCAGTCATTGTTTTTAAAAGGATAAGCAGGAGTACATGATTTTGAGATATAGATAAACAAGATTTCATACCTCATTTAAACGAATCATAATACCACTTAATCTCGATATAGCAAACCTCACTGTAACGTAATTCTTGCTATAGCGAATATTTTCTAATTCCCTTAAGTTTCGTTGTATTGTGGTTACACTATATCTTATTTATTTGAGTTGTAATTACAGTTGACAACATGTACGAATCATACAATTTTACAATATCACAATAATGAATACGTATTGACGCATTCGTACTACACAAAACAGGAACGTGTTATTAAGCCGTTATTTGTAGGAAATAAATATTATATCCTATGAAATTGAGTTGCAGTATTATCGGATCATGAGATATTAAACCTTGTTTGATATGTACTGAACCATATTATAGCAGCGGATCGAGAGAGATTAGTAACGTCCACGTAACGTACGCCTAGTGTTTGAGTTGGGAGGTTCTCTACGCTAGGTGGCGTATATCCGATAATTCCGGATAGATTTCACGCGAGATACCCACTTTGTCCTGCTCGTTCATCCATTACATATTATATTATATAGTGTAGGTGATTTCCTGACGTACTTGCCCTATCTAGTATTATGTCGCTCATATTTCTATATAGAATATTACGATGTTTGTTTCTTGATATTTTTTTTTTTTTTGAAACGGTATCGAATTTCGTTTTTATTTCTTTGTGCATTTGAATTTGCCTTAGTTATTTATAGTTGAATTCACTAGATGGCGCTGTTGTCAACACATAAGATTTTTAAAATTGAGCCTCTCCATTTTCTCAATCTATTTTTGATGATTGATGGATTAATATTTTCAGCAGAACAACGTCAACCCATCAGGTCTAGTCATAATAGGCCCTCGATTACTTCAAATAAAGCACGGTTTCTCCCATTAAACAAAAAAACAACACTTTCACATAAACAAAATATAAAGTATGATCTAGTGAATAAATAAAAAACAGCAAATGGTAGTCTAAAATTTCACAAAAGATATCCAAATGAATCACTAAAAAAATCAATTACACAAATTATAAACACATATAAAGAAAAAAGATTAACAACTAGGCACGTAATAATAATTAAATAAATAATGAGTTCTCGTTTCATATTCCACCAAAAAAAAACACCTTTGTATAATCAAGCAGTGGATTATTATAATTAAGCATTTATGCGATTACGTATTAACTATTAATTTTAATCACCACTTAGCATTTTAAACCACACTTAAATAGTACTTGTGTGAATTTAAATCACTCCTATATTTCATTGTATAAATGTTGTGGAATCTTGTAGAAATAAAAACTTGCGCTTTTTGACTATAATGTCGGACTGGTGGCATTAAGAGTGATTGAAACTTTGGAAGATTCAAGAACATAGTTACTGCTATTATTGTCTTCCAATTTACAGTTGTAATTGACAGCAGACACGCGTAGATACACTGAGCTTCCCTAAAAAGAGAACATTGTGGTGCACGAGTTCAAAATGCCTCACCAAATACTGTAGGTGGGTTCCGGTAGTTGCCTTTGAGAGGTAGTACTGTTTAGCCTTATCGTGTTATATCCTTTATCACATCGTCAATCATTATAGCATCAGGTGATGTTGTGGCCAAACTATATTAGTTTATAAAAGTGTATACAGTCAAGCCTGGATAAACCAAAGTACATGGGACCACAATTTCCTGTTTTCTTATGGAGGTTTATTTTTAAACCAATTTTATAGTACGGGTATTCATTAATTCATTCCAACTTAACATAAATGTTTACAAAAAAAGCAAACACTAATATTGACTTTAAGAAATCTATATTGTTTCTTCCTTGTTTCTATTTTCAGATGATTTCGTTTGTATTTTCCAGTTACAAAATTTTATCAAATTTTGCTATACCAGCAAGCCTTTCTGTTACTATAATTTAAGACAAAATACAAAATGAATTCGAAATACATTTATATCACAAAAATATATCATTCTTTATTCCCCATAAATTATACATGTTATTGGAATACCTTTTTTATTAATTCAATCCAACACCGCTGTTATTGTGTTGTCGTCAAAACTTTGGCCATAAACGCGTAATGGGACATAGGCTTTTAATTAAATCCTTGTGAAGGCTATCCCCGTACAGTATAATATTTCAACTCGTACGTAATTTTGTTGATAATTTATTTATGCTTAGTGTGGAATTAACTAGATTTTATATAATGTACCTACTAGTGAAGTACGAATTATTTATTCTTACAAACAAAACGCAAGACTATAGTAAAATAAATATATTCAGGGTATTGTTAAATGAAAGTGAAAATAGTTTTTTGTTACAATGAAATCACTACAATGATTAACATTGTTTTTCATTGTATCTGCTTTGCGACTCTGTCAACAGAATTAATATAAAAGAACAATTATGTTAGAGTGAAGATAGGGAATGGATACATAATAAGAACAATGATAATAAAAGAAATAAGAAAGAAAGAAAAAAAACCTTTATTATTGGAAAACAATTACAAACTACAAGATAGATAAAGGAAATATATACATAGTTTATCCAACAATGGGGCCCCTACATGCTGCAGTACATCTGTGTGATACTGCAGCGCTAATTTACAATGGAATGCCAAAGTAATACACGGACGTGTAGACAGTATCTTGACAAAAATATGAGAGGATTCATATATAAGCAAAAAATAATGATTGTGATATGTATATAAACATTCAAAAATGTTACTAATGTGCCTGTCGAAAGGTAAAATTATGACGGATGTCGTGGTCACGATTACAATTAGGTACAAGCCGGGAAGTATAATACATATTACAACAAGCAAACTAAATCTTAGTAATTTAACGTATTGCAAATACATCTACTGGCATTTTTTTTTTGTCGAACTGACTACGCTATTTACCTTGCAAGGCCTTAACAGCTTCACTGAATTACTAAGGCGAGCGCTTAAAGCACTCAGCCGATTTTATTTTGGCAACTAGCTCAAGGGTGCGCGGCATACCTCGGCTTGGCTGTTGCCTGTTACATGCAAATCGCGTCCTATCTTAGCTATCCTAGCTAACTATTTATATATGTATGAGTTGTTGATACGTATATGTGTACCAAGCATACACGCCTCAACAACTCCTCCATGTATTTATTATCGGAAAATTAGAGTTTTTTCAGTTCGATAAGGGAAAAAAATAAAACCCTTCCACTTTCATGTGTAAGCGTGTGGCATTCACGTGTGTGGAGGTGATAATGTACTGTTGTAGCAGTGATGTAAGTTTTTGTGTTACACAGTACTGCGCTAGCAGCGTACTCAAGGGCTCCCCGGCGAGGGATCGGACCTAGGCTTGAGTCGCTGTTGAGGGCGGTCTAATCTGGTGTGCAGGAGCAAAGTTAATCCCCAGACCACGGCGGCGTGATCTGTGGTTACGCGGGCGTGGTCGTGAAGATGCTCTGTTTCGAGAGACAGGCTGGTACTGATCGTTCGCTGCCGTTATTTCTTCGGAAGGATCGGTAAAAATATGTCGCGGACGTCTTTTATAACGCGCAGCGTTCGGTACGGGTTCGTAATCCGCGGCGGATACCACTAACGGGCTGGGATGGTTCGCGGCTTTTTCAAAATAGCTAATCGTGAGGGCATCATTATACGAAACGTTGAGTATTTATAGTGTCACTCGATACAGAACGAGTTCAGTAATTAGTTCACTTTTATCCCCTCTGCAAATTAGTAATTGCAAGCGTCGAGTTTAATTTTAAAGTGTCTACTTAAAACAATCAGTATCTTTAAACTGTGAACGAACTCGCCAAATTGACTGTAATTTCGTCGAGTACTGTTTTTGTCTGTTTGTTATATTTTTTTTTTAATTTTAGTTGGATAAACTAACAACCGTACTTTGTAATCATTTTTAATTGAATAAAGCTTGAAAAGTATAGAAAATAGATGTGTTGAATTTTGTATCAATTGTTTTTGGAAGAAAGAAAATGATTGTTTTTTTTTTTGTTAAATATTAGAAAGAATAAAAGTTATTCGGTCAGGGGATCTCCGCCATTAATGATATTCTTTGACGTAAAGTAAGGTTATCAAAAAGTTTTGTCAAATATTTTAAGAGAAATATTGTTTTATTAGGAAAGTTACATAAAACAGTGAATTATATATTGAAAAAAAAAAACGAAATAAAAATAAGTTTCAATGAAATTTCCACGAGGTCTGTACTGAGGTTTCACAACCGAGAGCGTACACGATGCTACTCAGTTCGAACTTCATTACTCGGACGCAAACATAAACAGCTATATAATACAAAAAAGTCAGAGAGAGAAAGTTACATGGAAGAGGTATAACGCACTTTCCTTACGTGATGAATTTTATCTGTCAAGTCCTACCGCAAGCTTCGTTAAGGAACTTCGTTACAAAAAAAAGCAATCAAACAGAATACATATAAAAAAATCACGAACATTTATGATTAATTGATTTCGGTTTGAGTTATTTGATGTGTATTTAATAAAAATTAAGACCACAATAAAAAAAAAAAAACAAATCTACATATGTAATGAAACAAAACCAGTTAAAATCAAAATTTCTTTATTCAGTTTAGGCCCTAATAAGGCGCTTATGAACGTCAAAAACTACCACCGGTTCGGAAACAACCCAGCCATCGAGAAGAACCGGCAAGAAACTCGATCGGGTACATTTTTTTTTACATACATTTAAATACATCATACAGCTTATAGTGGATGCACAGAGAGGAGTCAATTCCAGACATCACTATCGTTCACATACTGATCCACTCTCCAGTCTCTTTGAAGATCAATCAATGCCAAAGGCCATCAAAACTACTGTTATACGGCATAGAATACGGCATAGAATTATGACCGTTCAGTGCCGAAATTATTGTAAATGTTTCTAGGCTATTTATTTTTTTGGATTCGATTAACCTACTGTCATTTTTAATTCCTAACGAAGCAAACGGAAATCAGGTATCATTTAATACACAAGACCATTTCGATTTCAATGTTTTCACTAATCACCATGGGATATGAGACAATCTTCACTTCGCCACCTAATTAAAAAAAATATACAGATATCATCAGATCGGAGTCGCTTTATTAGATTCCAGTGGACATGTCCGGATCGGTTACAACAAATATTGACATTTTATATCGACTATAACAATCATACCATTGTTTGTCGCACTGGTTAACTGCGTCATACGTATGTTTGTTTTTGTCGTATGGTATTGCGATTTCATACGATAAAAATGTCAATAAAATATTATAGTAGTGACTCAGTCCATTGCGAGTAACTGAAAATATTCGTAGCGTTATATAGTGACATTTAGCTATTTACGATCAGAATATTATTTATCATGTAACACCTGTTTTTATTAAATGGTTATTTGTTTCACTAGGTTATTCTTCTGCAGATGCAGATTATTAGCATATTTATGGTCGTAAATATTATGCTAGGCTTGAATACAGTGGATGCATTAATCATTTGTTTTTCTTATATCATATGAAGATCATTAAACTGCTGCTTTGAATGATTTTTCACGTGTTATTATTGATTTTATTACATTTATTGACTTTTTTTTTCGAAATGACTACGCTGTTGACCCAGCAAGGTCTTAACAGCTTCACCGGACTACTACGGCGAGAGGCACTCAGCCAATTTTATTTTGGCAACCAGCTCAAGGGTGCACGGCACACCTCGGCTTGGCTGTTGCCTGTTGCATGCAAAATCGCGACCTATCTTAGCTAACCTAGCTAACTATTCATATATGTGTGAGTTGTTGAAACGTATATGTGTACCAAGTATACACGCCTCAACAACTCCTCCATATGTTTATTATCGGAATATTGAGAGTTTTCAGTTCGATAAGGGACGATTTATTGACGTTTTGGATGGAAAATAGATCGAATACCCTTTTAGCAATTTGTACAGTTTTAGTATGTTAAGTTCGAATGCAATGAAGGAATCTTTTCATTGTGATTTTTCGTATGAAATTAGAATATATTCAGTTACTACTTTTAATTATATTTCAAATTTTAATACATTTATAATCGATCGTTGTGGATGGAAAATAGATATAAGTAACTTTATGAATTTTTACAGTTTTAGTATATTTAAGAGTACTACTTTACTACTCTCTAGCAGTATACTAAACTACACTGTACTAGTAAACTAAATTCGATTACGAGGAAGGTATGAAATATTTCAAGCATCGCTGTTATTTTTGATGTAAAAAGAAAAATACTTTGGCATATAAAATTATGAATTTATAAAGCTGCTATACGATTTTTCTACTTTTCATATTTCGTAATTGAGAATTCAATATTCCCATAGATTGGATCAAATAAAAGAAGACATTTCAATGCAACATTATATTAGTGAAACGCGATTGTTACCTGTTGACATATTTAGACAACATTTTTCTATATTCATTACATAACATAATAAATTCAACAAACAATAATAAACTCGTATCCCCTGATACAGGCACAGATGGTATTATGTAAACATGCGTAGATATATTTGATACAACTGATAATTTTCACTAAATGTAACTAGCCGAAAAAAAAATGTTCTATATAACACCGCTAGTCGATATTATTCACTACTAGCACGTATTCAGATTACAAAGGCACCAATCACAAATACCATGAATCCAGACGTCCAATCAAATTTACCTTTGAATATACTTGGAATTCGATATAGATAGGGATCGATAGGTGCCCGTCGGTCAACCCCGGTCCGTATCGGCACAGAAATGGCAAATATTTGTGAACGATATGAAATTTACGTGAATAAATGCACGGACGAATAAATACTAGCCTCGGTTTGAGGTTAGGCGCGTTTAAATGTCGTCATGTCAACTGGAACGATAGGGAAATATTGGGCTGGACTCCGTCTGTGGTCTACGGCACCTGATGTCCAAATTAGAGAGAGCCGTTGGTGACTATTCGGAGAAATTTAATTTAAACTCTTAGTAGTCTGTTTAAAGATCGTAATCTCTTGTACATTTAAGTGTACAACATATGCAGGGTCAACGGCCAAAGCACCATTATCACACCTGATTCTGCTGGAAAGTAGCACTGTTTCGGCTTGAAGATTATTAGTGGTAAAAACACATGAAGTTCTCTAATTCTTCAGGAGTATTTCTTGAAGCTGGCTGGATTGACCTCGGTTTATTTTAGATCCGTTATACATAAACCACAGACTACAGTCATCATTTAAAATCATAAAACTAATACTTCATAAGTAATAAAATACGTAGAATACTTTTTAACCGATGATCGGCAATTGTCAATGTTATTGAATCCTAGAAATTCTGGACAGCAAATTAAGTGCGTTTCTAAATCTGGTGTGATATTAAGAAGTTCGCGGGGTGGTAGGGTTTTACAGCCTGACTGGGTCGCAACCACCATGTATTTGGCGAAAAAGCCCGTCATAGTGACTCGCTTCTGCGCGTCGCCTTTCGGGATCAGCCTGTGCATATCCAGTATCGGGTGACTTTCGTCATTATGGCCGGCATGACAGCGGCGACCGGCGATGGATAACCAGTCTCTCGGTGGTTGTCGATGTTTTTGGATTGTACTATGCTTAATATCAGGCGTAGTAAAAAAAAAAAAAAAGTTGAGCGACAAAGTTTTCATTTCCATTATTTTTATAAGGTCAAAATTTATTAGAAAAGACCGTAAAAATAAGTTTTGAACCTATCAAAATATACAAATCTAACTTCTATAAAGCGAGAAAACCCCATGTTTCATGAATGGGAAAAGTATAGCCATTTGGGCACGATTTAACAGTATCGGATTATTTTTTCTTAAATGTTTTAAGTTATAAACTATGAAGCTATGAACGATACCCAAGAAACAACGTCAATTTGGTACATAACCGTCATGTATGGAGCCATACTGCATAGCTTGTATGCAGACTTTCAATCATGCCATATAATATATGCCATAACAAATAATAATAATAATAACTTCGAAATAAACACATATCAAAGAAGTGAAAAGACCGTAGTCGCCACTTCTTCTAAATAATTATTACTAAGGAGTTACATTTGTACCATCACAATATACTAAACTTATAAACCAGTGTAGGTCGACATCGCTAAATGAAACGATTCCGAGCACTTTGATAATTGCGCACTTCGATTTAGTCCCAAATCTAATCTCGTACGAGCTTGTTAATTATATTATGTCGAATGGGATATGTCTAAAACGTATTAGAGTAGTATATAACCTCAATCAGTTATATTAACGAATTACTCTTCTAATTTAATACATAGGCTTTAGATAATCTATATATAAAGTCAGAAGGACTACCTACAAAAGTGAAAACACAAAACAATGGATTTTAAACTGTCTTCGTTTGAATGTTTAAATTAATCATAGTGTGTATGTAAATTGACATTATTATTAGTTTCTCTTTCACGTCTATTGGTACTCTAAATAATAAATACATACTTTTTTATACAGTTCACATTAATTCATCAAACGTATGATGGCTGCACAATCTCAATACAAACTATCAATATTAGATGTACACAGGGTCTTATACTACACGTCGCTAGGCTAACGCAAGACGCGCCCGAAATATGGCCAGTCACGCTTATTAGCATGTCATGACGTGACATTATAAATTTATCTCTTACAAAAAAAAATACCACTCAACGCGTCTAATAAAGTTTTCACTAGTTCAGAATGGCTAATCCTTTTGTTGTTTAGTTCGTATTGTATTGACTCTATTGTAGATATCTTCCAATGGCTGTCTTCTTTGGATTATAATGTACTTTCTATCAAACACAGTACAGTCACTTTGTCGTACTAAGATAATAAAAAAAATACATTAAGCTTATTCGTTATTATAGTAGATCAATAAAAATCCATTGCCGTAAGTAGGTAAGCATGTATGTAGCATAGTATTGGGCTAATTCCTTTTTTTTGGTTTTTAATTGTCATGACAAGGTTTTATGACAGAAAATGTATAAAAAATCGAACGGGAAGGTAAAACAATTTGGGTTGAAATATCCCTATTTAAAAAGTGAGTGAACGACTTAAATAGATAGTAAAGAGATGTTCAAAAATATTGACAAAATTGACAGATTGATGTTCAGTTGCCATTTTATTTTATTCCATAATCGTCAGTGGGGCATGCAGCTATCTACGCAGGTATCTCAAAAGAATATTCTATAGATAAAAAATGATTTACTGTGTAAGATATAATATCAGGGCTGAAATATTGTAAACACGTATTGATAATAAAGAATGGCGTTCACGAATTCCATCGCTTAAAAACGCGCGTTAGTTCAAGAAACTTACTTTTTTTACATCGTGTTGAAATTAACTATTTATTGTTATTTTTATTTCAATTAAATAATTGATTTTAATATTGCTACCGATTTTTATTCTTCAATGTGAACAATATTTTCATAGTAATAAAAAAAATTGTTAGTGTCACAGAACAAAAATACCCGAGCGATTAACTATATGTAACAGGGCGAAGATAAAAGAGTTTGTTACCTTTTCCTACTCTGTTTGTCAATTAATAATCATTTTATTTTTTATTTAGGCTTTTAAAGTATCGTTACTTAGTGTTAAAAATTTGAAAACAGTCTCTTTCCTTACCATCAACATGTACGTAGCCTTTATTATTAGACTCTTTCTATATATGTATTTACAAATTTACAATACTTGTGCACTCTTCGGCAAAAAAGAACTCAATAATATTGAATATTGGATCGAATTTTAACCACTACAATGACAACTAGTTGAACTAAAATTACAGATGTCGAATATTTGTATATCTATCTCCTGGTACACGAACAAGTCGATCTAACGTCTCGATTGGTCGTAAACAGAAATGTCGCGAATCAATCTAGCATCGTACAATGCTCCCACAGTCGTCAGGCCCTGGGTACGATTGTGTAATAACGTCAAATGAAATGGAAAGCGATGTTGTTGTTTAATTTTCTCACGAGTTTCTGCGACACTGACTCACGGGTGGGCTGTTCCGCGAACGAATTTTAATGCAATTTTATTATGAATCATCATTTTGTATTGTTAACCGATTTTTGTAATTGTCATCCTAACTAATTATAAATCCAGATATTTATGTGCTTGTTACGATTTAACGTCTTATATACTCAACCAATCCCCATGAAATATACTGTACTCTTCTTAAGGAATATATCAAATCTATATTAATGCAAACGAATCTGCGGACTAAAGCTATCATTATTATAAATCCAAATTATTTATTTGATTGAATGATCATATATCAAAAATTAACAACCAGATTTAAGAAATTCTCTTAGGAGCCGAGTAATGTTATTACAAAAGTAGGTCAAAAAGTAAGCTAAGTTATAACAGTAAAAGCGGGCGAACCGTAACGACAGGCAATACAGGTGACGCATATAATATGTATAAAAGTTACGCAGTTGAAGTCAAGAGGCACTTCTAGTTACGTATATCCTAATAACTAAATTACCCGTAGTAATGATACTTTAATGTATTTAATTAATTGCTTAAAATGCTATCTATAATAACGTCTTTTGATATTAAGTTTCTCTCTTGGGTTAGACATTCTTTCCATTTGCGCATTGTCTAAATGTATACTTATAGTATTGCTAAGTTCAATACGTTAAAAAATATTATAATCGAGTCGAGAAATTTGGCTCTTTTTAAATTTATCTTTATGTTCAAAAGTTCGGATCGTCATTTCTTACGGTCGTATGTAACGCATTTATTTACGTTTAGGATGCAACTTCACAATTGCGATTGTCCGCGATATTATCTCGAAACGAACCCTTTTTTATTTTAAAACAAATTTTTTGCCATGGAAGCTTTTTCGATGTTTTATATTCATCGTCATGCCAATAAATATACTTAAACTTAATAAGAAAATGTATGTACTTTAAAATACAATTAAATTATTGTCACCCTCTGATGGATAATTCGTTTTTCAAGCTGATTTTAATTCGCGTGCAAGTTTTTCATCATCAACACAGTGCATAAGATTACATACATATAATCTATTTTTTATCAAGAAAATACATTTTAAATGTTTCTCTGACTTCGTTGTGTAAAAAAATATCCTTCGTTTAAAATACCCTAATAATGCAATTAATAAATTTAACATTATACTATCAGAAGGTTTACTATTCGTTTCAATAGGTTTCATATACACTATCGAACGTTGTTGTATGTACGTTTAAATTCTAATTCTACCGCGTTAACAGCAAAGGACGCTACTCATATATGTAATAAGTGAACGTGTACGGTGTTATTATAAAAAAGTTAAACACGTGTTGAACGCTTACTATAAAAAGGTTACGTTTTAGATGGACCGCGCTCGCGGAATGTTTCGCCATCTTGCTTATCTGTTGTCTCGCTTTGGTTACATTAGGTTAGACTTGCCAAAAAAGAATAACGCGAACTTACCTCGAGCGAGTCCGGTGCATTTCGTATAAAAACCTTTTTTAAACCAAGTATTTATCTTTTTTGTAATAACACCGGTATAGTTTCTGTAAACTCGTACATACTAGAGGCCATGTTAAAGGAAACATAAATTAACTCAAACAACTAATTTTTTTTTTTGTTTTTATCAACACTAATGCTACCAACCACAATAATTGTGCTATTTATATGAAGACAAATAGAAATCATTTAAACCTAATAAGATCACAAGGACAGCATAGATTTTTCCTAACAGAAATGTTCGCTCTCTCCGTAAAGAGAGACGAGTCTCGTACGAATTGCGTAAGCGAATAATTCCATCAGTCGTGTGAAGGCATCCAAATATCGTAGTTTAGGAATAATATCGTCGTTATTGTGTTATTTGCGTGAATTTATTTATTCCCATGTCAAAGAGCGACAAAGAGCAAAAGAATATAGCCGTTTTATGTTCAGGTGAACGGCTCGCTAGGCGTTTTCAATTTTCCGTCAAATTGACGTGGCACACCGTTTATTGGTAATGTCAAACGTAAATTGATTATGAATATTCTTTATTTTTTTTACTTATATATTACCAAGCCTTTTATGTTTTATGCTTTTATACCTACACGAGTCAATTGAACTACTTTTATATAGTTAGTTATTACCTACAATCGACCGCGATTTAGTCCGTGTTTATATATTCCAAAAAAAATCAACAAAAAGAATATAATTGTGAGAATTATCGATATTACTTATTAAAGTCGATCACACCATTCATATACATATTCGTATATCGTGTAAGTACTTTTTCGATTTTCGTAAAAACAAATTGTTGCGTGTGTCTTAGGAATAAGTAATAGAATACTGCTTGTACAATAAAATCAGAAAGTATATCTTCGAGAATAACTTAGTCTTTATTTCATTAAAATTGGTCTACTCTATCAAAACTTATAGTAATTTTGATGACGACGCATCGTAAGTACTAGAGAAAAGTAGATAAGTAACAGTAATTTATACATTCAGATCGCTGTATTTTACATATGGTTCCACGCGGACAAAGTCGCGCGCACAACTAGTATTATAATATGGATGAAAACATCGTGAGGAAATCTGAACCTTGGAAATGTTCTTGTAACACTATATTTATGAAAATATATAGAACTACGGATTGCTCGTTTGTTTGAAATGACCAATACGCCGTGAGGTAGTGTTGGACTTACGCTCGTAACTTATTCGGGAAGAAGCCTGTGGTCCTACAGTGGGTCTCGTACAACCATGATAGTAAAAAAGCAAATTTTTTGTGCCAAATCTTAACATAATCGGTCGAAGACGAACATGACGAAATATCAACACATCTTAAAAATAAATAAATGTCAATATTAGATTGAAATAATAATCTTTTAATTCCTTTTATATTAAACTAGCGAGCCCGGTGGGCGTTATCCCGCCCTGATATGAAAAAAAACTTTGATAAATTATAAACCTGAACTTTCCCTGCGAATCACTTTATCTACTTGTGATAACCACACGAAAATCCGTTCAGTAGTTCTTGAGTTAATCTTAAACAGACACACAGATAGACGTGCCAGAGGACTTTGTCACAGTTCCCATAATAGACAGTTTGGAAACTCCCTATAAACGCTCACACCGGCACACTCACACATAAACACGACCCCTAAGCCACAGTTCACATAACACAATTTATACTGTACCTAAGCGGACCTCGCGGTGCTGTCCATAGAATTCCTCTCAAAACCTCTAGTCGATGCGCGTGTTTATGTGAGTATGCCGTTTTCGAGCGTTTGTTCATAGTTTCCGTACTGTGTCTCATATTTATACTGTGACTTTGTTATGTAATATGTAGTAATTCTTAACTATTACGCACCTGCCCGAACTTACGCTTCATTCAGAGCGATCCAAAAGATTAACGATGACTTTACCTATATATGACAATAACTATTAGACAAACAACATTTACAACTGATATATATCTGTAATCATTTTTTCAACCGACTTCAAAACAGGTTCTCAACTCGGCTGGATCTTTTTAAAATCTTTGTTACCACAGATTTTGTGATTAATTAACCAATTCAAAAAATCTATTGTTTTATTAGAAAGGGAGTACAGTGTAAACTCTGTATAAGGACGTTCATTATAACGAAAAACTTTCTAAATCCTAAAAATTTGGTTGGTAAAATACAAAACCATTTATTTGTTCTCTTCCCACCGTATAACGAAATCATTTTATAAAGAAAAATAGCTTGCTATTTTCAAGGGTGTCTCATTTTTATTTCATTACTACACCTTGGACTTGGGAAATACGTCATGGAACTCGAATAAGTAATGTGTAGTGTCTGAACAATTGATCGATTTACAACAGGATAAGACTTGGTAGGTATTTTCCTATAGGCAAAGATGTCCTGATTCAATTTTCTATAGTAGTTCTTTCTAAAGTCCATTTTATTATCTGTTCCAATTTTCTTGTTTTTTATTACCGTCAAATTGCGAACTCAATTTAACTCGGTGTTATTTTCCGTTTGTCTGTGGAATTATTCATCCGACTTACATTTGTTATTAGAGACAACACTCGTCACTCTATTCGAAACGGTGGCTTCGTATTCCTCCCCTTCGCGGGCGATGAGCGCGATATGACGTCAAAATTCAAATGTATTCAATTCCGCCAAGTTATATCTGCCTGTGTGGAAATGAAACGCTCGCGGTCGGCGTAGCGTACAGGTTTTACTCTATTAACATTTGTTATCGACTCTTCATCTTCTCCAAGGCCGGTGAGGCTGTGTAGGCTCTTCAAACCTACGCTGTTCAGTCATGTAGTCTTTTTTTACATATTTTTGTGCGATTGTCATTTTTTTTGGAGTGCAATGTGTATTGTCATCGGTTTCATCATCATCAGTTTATCGGTCTACAATAAAAAGTTGAGGTAGTCATAAGGATTACCGACAAAAGGGCACACTCAAAACAATGGAATAAGTGTTATCTTTTGAATTTTTAAATTAATTGCGGTCTGGTTTATTTGAATTTCATAATTTTTGTATCGTAATTATTGACATTGGTTATCACATTTATTGAAACTCCCAATAACAATTATATTTTTATATAGTGTATATGAAATAATCAAATTTTGGGGTGTAAGGGGTGTCAAGTAACATCTTAAGACTTGAGACACCCAAGCCAACCTTACCTGCACGTGGTGCACCCAGCTGAATAACGAACGAGGCAATGGCGAAAGCGGGGTGGTAAGGTTTTACAGCCCGATTGGGTCGCAACCACCATGCATATGGCGAAAAAGCCCGTCATAGTGACTTGCTTCTGCGCGTCGCGTTTCGGGATCAGCCTGTGCATATCCAGTACCGGGTGACTTTCGTCATTATGGCCGGCATGACAGCGGCGACCGGCGATGGATAATCTGTCTCTCGGTGGTTGCCGATGTTTTTGGATTGTACTATGCTTAACCTCAGGCATAGTGCAGTCACTATGTCGTGATTCGATAAAAAAATATATATATGATAGGTTGAACAATCTCAATACTAAATATTAATATTACATGTACACAGGCCGCTATACTACACGTCGCTATACGGCAAGCGCAATACAGGCGGTCACGCGTATTAGCATGATATGACACGAAATTAAACGTATCTCCTCTTGAAATCACTAAAGTAAGTTTTTATTATTCTGTTTTTATTATAAAAGTTTACTGTTATATTTATATGAGATATAAAACGATATTCTGTCAATCCTAGTAAAGAAAGCCTATCAGGATTCAATGGGTATGAATTTGAAAGGGAAGTTATCGCTCCGAATGTCGCGTATAGCGGGACCTCAAATGGAAACTTTGTATCTGGCACACACCGATGAACATTGACAAAGTAATCGCTGACGTTGAGATTTTTTATTCACTCAGACGAAACGACGTCTCGAAAGTTGTTTATGAAAACTTACACGTAGTGAGGAGGAATCTTTCTCGCTTAAAATTAAAAAAAAATGTTCGGTGTAATTCACAAATAGTAGAAGTAAAACTGCGTAGTCTAACTGTAAGAAGTCTCTAATTCTAAGTATTCCATTTTTTTTTCGAAATGAAAACGCTGTTGACCTTGGATGGTCTTTACAGCTTCACCGAACTATTAGTATTCTATTATTTTCAAGAGAATGAGATGAATACAGTATGGCGGAGGTAGACATTAATATTGGTAAAACACAGCATGGAATAATTTTTAAAAGTGCGCTATAGTCACTACTATCCAACAGAAAATAATGTGCTATAGCGTAACGTGGAAATACTTTTCTTTCTCACTCTCCCTCTCCCTCTCTTTGTATACCTATATTAGATACCTTATAGTGTGTATTCAAAATATACTATCTCATTCTGTCTCAGCCTTAAACCTATATACACATTTATAACTATCTCTTTTTCTTTACACGTGTTTATTTTTGGTTACACAAAAATTTTCACTTCGAAAATATAATAAAAGATACTTAAAAATTATTCATTTGATTAAAAACAGTAATTTAATATCAGTGTGATTGCTGCACAGTATTTATCTGAATCATATTAGGTGTATACTAGTGAAAAACTGCCAAAACATAAGCCCACGACTAGTGTAATTGGAAACCCAAATTTAATCTCTTTATTCACGTACCCCGGTTTAAATAAAATGGGGTCAATGCAATTTAAAATTAACCATACAACATTCCGAGTCGACTTCAACGCACCCGTGTCTAGTTTCAAGAGAAAACAAGGAATCTATCTAGGGTTATCAGCTTTTAATTTAAAATATTAAAATCTGCAACAATGTAATTGTCATCATCAGCCTGTAAGTGACCCGCTGCGGTGCCATAAACCTCTTCCCGAACGATCCCAGAACGTATTAGTGATTTCAAATTCCACATTTCAATTTCCATTATTCGAGAGGTATTCGATTCGAACCTTCTGACATCGACATGATATTTCGCCGGTCAGACCACTCGACCACCACGACTATCCAGTATTATATATTATATTATATTATTATTATACCTATTACTCTTGAAATCCCGGTTACATTTGTGAAAATATTTTTTTTTTATCGAAGCACGACATAGTGACTGCACTATGCCTGATATTAAGCATAGTACAATCCAAAAACATTTGCAACCACCGAGAGACAGATTATCCATCGCCGGTCGCCGCTGTCATGCCGGCCATAATGACGAAAGTCACCCGATACTGGATATGCACAGGCTGATCCCGAAACGCGATGCGCAGAAGCGAGTCACTATGACGGGATTTTTCGCCATGTACATGGTGGTTGCGATCCAGTCGGGCTGTAAAACCCTACCACCCCGCTTTTTCCAATGATACATTTATTAATGAATGTTGCAGGTTGTATTACACTAGGCAACCAATAATAATAATAACTTTATTCAACAAAATACTTTATAATAGAGAAGATTTATATTACGATATACAGTACTGGTTCATATCTGTGTCCAATGTTACAATGTGCTATTACCATACAAGTTGTAGCTTATAAAATAAGCTGAGCAAGTAGGAAAAGGCAATGCGGGTGAGCCGTATGGCCCAACACTAGATATTGGACATTAAATGCCAATGTCAACAAGGGAGAATGCCATGCGGCTTTGCCACATGATCAGCTCTCTAGATAACAGTCGTTCTTTATAAAAATGCTAACTTTTGTCTGCTTTTTCGCCTTATTTTCTTTTTTAATGAATCTCTCTGTATTATTTTGTGTGCGTCATTTCAATTCATCATAGTTTTCATTATATAATCTTTGTCGAGTAGGTAATGCGAAAAAACGTAACAAATAAACAAATATACACATATTTACACAAATATCCCATTTTTCAAGAAACGAGCCTACTCCTTTCTTAAAGGCCGGCAACAGCATTTGTGATTCTTGTAGTTTCACAGGTGTCCATGGACGGCGGTGATCACTTATCATCAGGTGACCCACATGTTCGTTTGCCGCCAATAGCATAAAAAAAATCGCTTTTTTTAAGATTAGCTATGATTTGTTCACGTTTTCCTGGATGCGCTGACAGGACTGTAAATAAAAAAAAACAAATGTATATCCGATATTTTCAGCTATTATTACTCTGGAGCTCTCTGCTGTTTGCGTGTTATTGTAAAGTTAGGTTAAATTCTATTTTATCATTAATTCAGAAATACTAATGGAATAACAAAATATTTTTCCTGTTAATATGAATAACTCATATTAATAATTTATTTAGAGTTATGTATGGTAATATTATCAGTGAGGATAATATTGGAGCAATCTTATTGCAAACATGTGATTTATTACTGAAGCTTTGTAATATTTAGTAAAAATTAAGAACTGGATTTTATTCCAACAGTAGAACTGATACATTCTAAATTTCTAAAGTTTCTTCTATAACATTCAATTTCGTTTTTTTACTATATCTATATATTATCGTAATATTTAAAGTATATGTAATATCGTAATATTAAAGTATAAGTATATATATAAGTAGTAATTTTTTTGCTATATGTTTGTCAACCCTACTTCTTCAACCCGCTGTGTGCACGCCACCGAGATCCGCTGAAAAGCTAGCGTACATAATAAAGTCTCGTCAAATAAGTACGCGAGATAAATACGAGCCGCCACGTTATACGAAGTTCCCCCGAACCTACGAAACAATGCCGCGGAATTGTGCAATGTTTACGAGAAATTTTCGGAAGCTCACGTCGCTCGTCCGGAGTTCCGAACAGCTTCGAGATGGGAATTTTGTTTGCCGAAAAAAAAATGTTATGTTTACGTACTATGTTGTATTTTTTGTTTATGGTGCAATACTATCCTTTGCGAAATCAATTGTAGATTCACGTGAGATGTTTGCTTTCCGATATCGATGAATTTGTTATCTATATATTTCAACGTAATCCGGAAGAACTGACACATAATAATTAGGTGATTCGTTTTGAACGACGGTTTTTGTTTTTTTTTTTATCCCTGCAGCAAAATATTGTATTATATACTGAAAAAAACATGAAAATTAGAACCCCTAATTTTTATTGTAACTACTTTTTTCATTTTATTTCTTTTCTATATGAACGATATAGGAAATTTAGGATGTTTTTCTTTTTTCTATAACTTATGGGCATTTAAGGCTTCTGTAATGGATCCAAGAGCAATTTACAGAGATAAGAGATAGTTTCGGAATAACTTATAGTTGCTTGACACGTGTTTGAAAATGCCCCATAAAGGTTGAAAAAAAGTGTAACAAAACGTTAAACCAATACAGTTATGATTCTCGCATTTGAAATATTGTAAATAATAATCGCTGTCTATAATAGCTGCACGCTCTAATGGTCGTTTTGGCATTTGTTTGGTTTTGAAGTTTCGTCTAAGTTTCATCTGCGTTTAGGGGGGGAAATTGCTGTTCTTTTGTCAATAGTTACATACAGTTTGTCCTAAAATTTATTGTATTTTAAAATACAATATTTTTTAATTAACTATATAATATAATCTCGCAAATAAATCTTTCACGTTTTCGTTAATAAAATCACAGCGCCGTTTCACAGAATCCTTAATGAATTATTATAATTATTAGTGAAGTTATTTACAAAAAAGTCGGCATTCATATTTTTCAAAATTCAGTATTATATATTGATATTTTATATATATGATTAAATAATAGAATCCCTGGCCGATACCACTACCAACTCCGGCAAACTCGTATCATCGCTTATCAATAATTAATGCAAAACAATTTGATTATAATTTTGTCGAAATGGAATCGACATTTTACGTCACTTTTGTAATGTGTCAAAACAACCATCATGCCTTACCGTTATTGTAGGTAATTATTTAATAGAAGAAGTAAGCCACAGGACCGATGATCTAGGGCCAAAATTTAGATTTTTTTGTATACAACATGCGTAAAATAGCATATATGAATTCGAAAATAGCACGGTCGAAACTCAAGTTCTTCCTAAATAATATCATCGTTGCCTTGTTGACTTTGTTTATGTTATGTGTTTAGATATTAGTCCGCGTAAACACACGGTTATTAATAACGTTGACACCGTCGGGTTCTATTAATTTAACAAGCTCGTCACATTTAACGTTGTCTTAACCACCGCGACCCTTTGTATTAATTACAACAATCTATTAACACCCTATTCAAAGACGATTAATACTCGCATCATAATTAGATATAAATTGATATTCACTACGTAGATAATAGATTTAATAGTAATCATTTATTCATTAGATTGGTTTATTCCACTAAGACTTAATTAACACTAACTACCACGCCGAAATCGAAAATTGTTACAATATGAGACATAGGACGATACAAATTAAAAAGCGCGACTCGACGGAAACACATCCCCTTCGGGATGTTAACGAGGTTTGACGAATTTTCCTAACTACTTCACGAGAAGTAAATTAGTTTGTCGCCTCAATTTTAGCTCGGCAAGTGCTCCAGCTGTTTATTTTGCAAATGGGACGATACCACTTATGTATAAAGTTTTACTATATATATAGGTATATCAAACATCACTTAGTTCAGATCATAATTTTGACTGTATATTTATTGACGTTTGTGGCATGATAAAACGCTTGGGGAAATATCTGTTATGGAGCAATTATGGCTTAGTTGATAGCGTATTCGGATACAGCCTCGATGACGGAGGTTCCAATACTTGCAACTTAGTTTGAGCTTTCTGTTAAGGAAAACATGAAGATGAAGCTATATCATGCTGATAGAGATCTTTCTAAGTCCGCTTGGCTAGCTAACACTCTCAAGTTAAAAATCTCTCGTCAAGCACCTGCTTTTTTATTTTGTTCGTTTCGCACAAAGATCATTTGAAATTGACAATACAAAGATAAAGAGGGATGATCGCAGTTCAATATAATTCATTACTACGCTCCCTTGACGTGTTGCATAAGCATAATATAAAAGTCACCAAGATTTGTCAATCATGATTTGGATACACAGTTAGAGAGTTATGGTTATTTCGGAATGATTTAGACGCAAGTCGGAGAGTTACGGTAATTTCAAAGTCCGTTAAATGTCTTAAGATAAGCAATCTCATGCTTGACAAATTTATAAAACGATTTGTTAACAGACTCCTTCTCCATCAAGTCCAAAAGATTGAATGGATACGAAGACTATCACAAAGCATTATATACCCTAGTCCCTTCGTGCTAAATCTGGGGCATTCTTAAAGCAAATGTTCAGAGTTATGCACAGACGTGTTAGTGTGTTTCGGCACCTACACTTGAAAGTCATGTTCGGATTGTTTATCATCTTAAACTACATCTTCATTTCACATCAGATGACATTCTGGCCATAGGCTAAAATCTATAAAGTATTCAAAAGAAAAACCAATTACAATTATAAAAACACAACTAGCTTCTTTCCGCTTTTCGTAGAAGTCTGGTTGTTGTACTGTATGTTTACGGTGAGAAGTATCTTGCTTGCTTCCCTGGGTGTCAGACCACTTCTGTGCTATATTTCAGTGCGATTGATTGAGTGGTTTAGCTGTGAAAAGATAATAAAGAAAAAGTTATATTCGTCTTTGTAATGTTAGCAATCGCCTCCGACTTGAAGGTAACTAGCCAGGCGAGGTTTGAAAAAGTCCCTAACAACGTACTATTATTTCATCAAAATGTTTTTTTTCCTTTACTGTAAAAGATTTCGAACCTATATCATTTTTTATATCATAGCAAGCAAACGGACAGATGAGTCACCTGATGTTAAGTAATTACTACCGTCTATAGACACTTGCAACACCAGAAGAGTCGCAAGTGCGTTGCCAGCCTGTGTTTGAGGGGAGAGAGGAAGGAAAGAAGAAAGAGGAAGGGGAGGGTAGATGGGCCTTCTGCGCTCTCATTGATCGAACGAAACGTAACAATGCAAGCACTGTTACTTCACGTCGGTTCTCTGTAAGAGAATGGTACTACCCCGGACGAGCTGACCCATTTATGCTGAAACCAGTACTAGCTTCATCTTGGCTCTACCACCTACAATGGACGCTGTGACGGAACACGCTACTCGCTGAGCCTTAATCACTTCAAATCATAACACTTACCCATTAATCTATCTCTGTGTAACACTTTACTATGTAGCTTGTGATTTTTTATGACACACCATGCTTAAACTCTTCCTCTAAAATAAAATAACTATTTTCTTGAAATCGATAAAGTAAACGATAAAAAAAACATTTAAGTGGTTCACAGATCACGAGTTTATACTCGAAATATTCAAGGACTTTCATAATGACTCTGTAAATCAAAGTAACACTATGTATGATGATATTTGAAATTTACATTGTGAAAACATTTGTCTATGTCCAAGTTACGAGTAAGTACTAATGGTGGTGTTTGACAAACTGTCGCTAATCGGTTAACTATGCCAGTGGGTCGACAGTTGCCGAGTGGCGCATACATTTATTCACACCTCGTTCACATTTGGTTACCTTGAAAGTTTACCCGTATTATATATATACGTACATATGGTGTAAAATATATTAAATTATATGGAATATAGTTGTATGAATATTCCTGGAATAAACACACAAATTATATTTGGTTTATTGTTTTACCAACATTAAAAAAATGAGATTATCGCGCAGATAAAGAATATTTAAATAGTGTATAATTCTAAATAAATATATCTCCTTTAAAATTTACATTTTGTATTGACTTGATTGTAAAATCTGGAACATATTTATAAAAGGACCGACTATCCGGATTAGTTTAGATACTTATTTATTCTATGCAATAAAAAATCCTGTAATTATAATATAAATTATTAATAGTATTACGATTAAATTACTCCTAATGTTATCTAGACATGGGTTACAATGAGAATAACAGATTAAAATAAAATAAAATTACTGTTTCGACGAATGAGGTAATAATGCTCTTTTCGAAGATTCTCTAGAAATACATACAATACATTCATCAAAAATACGAGAATGTAAATAATTTGTGGCTTCCCTTAGTTTGAGGTTGCCGTATTTTTCAATTTTTCGTAAAAATTCACATTAACATATAGGAGAGTGTAACTGTTTTCTTCTGCTTTGTTAAAATTACATTTTTCACGTACGGCTTTATACTAAGAATAGTGTATATTGGAAGCTCATATTTTGATATTGTCTTTGCCGTTGTGTTTTATTCGGTAATTCTCATCTTACTTATGTTTCTAAAAAGATATTTTTTAATAATTAATTTTATTAGAAAACATGAGTTTTAATGATGTCTCTCCACTAAAATATTGACAATAATAAAAGCATAGGGTATACCAAGCTTCAAGTCAAACCACGGACGTGTCGTACATAATACAAGAGACGGTCTTAACTTGCACTTAACGACATATCCCGGTAACAAGCATACGCACTTTGACGTGTGACGGAAAATTATGGCGCTAAGACGCCGGGTAGTAACCGCCGCCGCGCTGACATAGTGTCTAGGAAATGAGTTACTACTGGCAACGTTTCATTGCCGACTTGACTTTGTTCCGACATTGACCTGTTTACTGTCGCCCCTTTAAGGTTATTATGGAGCTTTGTTAGGCCGAGCTTACCCTTTCGTCGAAATCGTGAAAAAAATATATCATCACGCCATGTCTCGATTGTAGTTAACAGAAAAGATGGACACAAGACTTATCTGTATTCATGTAAACATTTTCGCTTCCTTGGCGAATTATTATTTTTAATATATTTTCCCATCGGTTGCATACTCTGTAGCAATAATAGTTATTTATTGTGATTAATAAATATAATCAACGCCATCTATGTATCGCGACTTACGTTTAATACAACTATCTTAGTACATTAGTGTATGAATCCTAAACCCTGTATAATATATACTTTTATTTTAGAAGTTCTACAAGTATCTTTGCTTAAATGTATATCCCTAGAGCAATCACGAACGACTAAATGGATTCCAATAAAAGTTACCATGGAATTATTTCTATCACTCAACGAAACGATCGGTAAAACATGCTTATATACATAAACTACGTGAAACACTGTGAATAAAAATGATTAAAATAATTTATACTCGTTAAAAATTAATTCAGATCTACAAAAAGTGCCTAACATTCCAAATACTTATTAGAATTTTTATTGTTCGCTTTAATTATGTAAATGTCCTTCATTGAAAACGAGGACGAGTAACGTAAACCTATATCTAGCGGAAGCCATTGTCAGTTCGCAGTTTCGCTTTTTTTTTTAAATAAATATAAAATACATCCGAAATTAACACTTGAAACTCGATAAATAATTCGTATATAATATAATGACAGTATATTACAGCACTCTCTCTCCTTTGTTGTTCTAGTAATGTATTTTTCAATTTATGTTAATTGAATTACTCATGAATTACTAGTTATTTATTGGTTTGATAAACGGGTTTCTAAGTATACAGAGATAAGACGGTTAATTACACCTGCCTACCCTGTTTTTCAATTGATTCTCTTTATTATTTTTTGACGAACTTCAAAGATATAAATTAAAAAATTGTAAGATTATTGAATCGGAATATTATATTTCGTTTCATTAACTAAATTTTTTTTACTTTCGTCTGTTATCGTGAAGAACGAACTCTTTGCACAAGCACTAGAACAAAAAGTATCCTAGATGTAACTTTATAGCATTAGTTATCACTATGTCAAGTTTTATTAAAATTGGTTCTGTACTTTCAGAGTGATACGTGTTCACAGGAACAGACAGACAGACAAAAATTTTAAAAGGATTATTTTTGCCATCTATATCGATAAGCAAGTCTACCCCGATCATAATTTTCAAAAAATATTTTATGTACAGATTTGACCAAGTTACAGTTTTATTTTAATAATAAATGGATTATTGAAACTCGAAAATAACAATATATATATTAGACGAATTTCAAGTACTAGACTATAACTAACTAAATACAAAATTCTCGATATTTTTGACCACGGTGAATATAGACATAACTTTGTTTTTGTTAATAATAAAGTTAAGAGTTTAACATAAAACAAAGTTAAAATATTATTAAACGAATTTAAAATAGCATTTATTTATCCTCAAGTTGACTCGATGCTATACATACATACCTATAATATGTTAAGTATTTATACCTTACCATATGTATTTTGCGCGGTCAAAAAATTTGGCGCGGACTTGTATAATTTTTAAATAAAATATCTTTTAGAAAATACTAAAATATTTGTCCTCTTTTTCCTACTGCAATAATAAATTCTAACTATTGAAGACTTTTATTGATACCATTAAACGGATAATGATTACAAAGTATCTTGTGATGGCTTCGGTATACTGGCAAAACGTTAATTAGAACTTTCCAGACTTTTTTGTGACAACTTGATTGTGATAATCGGCATTACTATTTTTAATGAATTCACTTGTTCACAATAACGATATATTAAACATAATATCATCAATATTAAATAATATAAGGTAAATACATGAGTTTATTATTTTTGTGGAAAATTTTTGTTTGGTAAAAAAAAGTATTAGAAAATGGAACGAAAATAAATTAACCTTTACATACATATTCGTTTCTTCAATTTTTTTTTTTTTTCGAAATGACTACGCTATTGACCCAGCAAGGTCTTAACAGCTTCACCGGACTACTAAGGCGAGCGCTTAAGGCACTCAGCCGATTTTATTTTGGCAACTAGCTCAAGGGTGCACGGCAAACCTCGGCTTAGCTGTTGCATGCAAAATCGCGACCTATCTTAGCTAACCTAGCTAACTATTCATATATGTATGGGTTGTTGAAACGTATATGTGTACCAAGCATACACGCCTCAACAACTCCTCCATATATTTATTATCGGAAAATTGAGAGTTTTTCAGTTCAATAAGTGGAAAAAAAAATTACCCTTCCACTTTCATATGTAAGCGTGTAGGCGTGCACGTGTGTGAGGGTGATCGTGTAGTGTTGTAGCAGTGATGTATATTTGTGTATCACCGTATCGCGCAAGCAACGAATTCAAGGGCTCCCTACCGAGGGATCGAACCTAGGCTTGAGCCGCTGCCGTGGGAGGTCTAATCGGGTATTCGTTTCTTCAATAGTGCTATTACATATTTCTATTACATGTATAGAATTTTTGACGGGATCTTGGAATGTCATGTAGTGGATTTTATATCTTATTCCTAATCTTGTGTTATGGCTCTATATTTTTATTAATATTGATGGTGTTTTACGTAATATAATAGCGTTATTTTGCCAAGAGAGGTGGATAGGAAATAATATCACAGAGCATACGTTCTGACTTTCTACCAAACTGTGCACAAAATTCTAACAAGACGGCCACCATCTTGATAGTTCACCGAAATGGTAACAAGAAACTACTAATATCATTACCTATTGGACAATGACAATAATAATCTACTACAAGAATAGTTGCCAAAAAATATACGTATAGAATTTTAACAACAAATAAATGTCTAATCTTACAAGGTAGTATCTGTATAACTTTAAGCGCGCATCTGTTTCTGAGAGGTTATGTAAATTATGTAACGAACGGTTGTTTTACAGGCCTGATGGTGCACTTAAAAGCATTAACATTTTAAAGCCTTATTTGTTCTAAGTACAAGATTACTCGTGCATTTAAACTGATTAAAGTCGCTTCTTACGCGTCACATGGATTTTTAATATTAGAATCGCCCATAGAAAAGGTGTTATAAATTCTGATAAACTTTAGTGTTTATTTAAAAACTAGCCTCTGCCCGCGACTTCGTTCGCCTGGACGTAGTTATTTTAGGCTAACTAATATGCAACGAAAGCTCACAAGAGGAAAAAACACCCCGATTTTTAAACATTCTTCATTGTTGTTCCGCTCCTATTGGTCTTAGCTTGATGATATATAGCCTATAACCATCCTCGATAAATGAGCTATACAAATCGGACCAGTAGTTCCTGAAATTACCCCCTACAACGTCACAAACCCACAAACTCACAAACTTTACCTCTTTATAATATTAGTATAGATAACCTATGATTTTTTTTAAATAAGAGTAATCCTTATGGATTGGCCTTTGAAATTCTAATCTTCAACATTTTATTGTGACATAAATGGTGGAGCTAAACACTGTGTCGATTAGTGTTGAACATACTGGTTCTCGTCCGATCAGCGAAGGCAATGTCGATCTTGTTCAGTATTTGGATCGGTGACCGCTCGGGAACACCGCGTAACATTGGCTGCTTTTTATATTTTTTTTTTTATTAGATGTTTACTTGTAACACAAGAGTTTCACTTCTGATGTGTGTCTTTACGACATACCCTGTTTTTTTTTTTTCAGAAATCTACTGAGTCAAGTATATAAACTGTTGTTGAAATTTCATTGATGAAAACGAATTATTAAAAACATTATTTCCTTATGAAATATGGACTCTACGTGATAAATATTTTGTAGGTGGTTTCAGGAACGATAAATCGATATGGCTAGATTTCATTCATAGAATTTTTTTTTATCAGAGTTTTCAGGCAATGAAAAAATATAGCTAGAATATAAAGGTAAATTTCACTGCTAGCTCAGATGGAAATCGGCTACTTCGAAGATCCGTCTAACCCCAGTTCGAATCCAAGTAACAGCAAAAGAGATTCTGTTTTTAAAAAATTTTTTTTGTAAAAAATGCTCATTTTGTGAGGCATACGTAACAGTTTATTTTTTATTATTATTATTATAATTATAAGAGAATATATCTTTTTGAATGTATTTTTTTATGAAAAATGCCAATTTTGTGATACAGTTTATTTTCATTTAAAAACGTTTTTAAAAGAACCGAGCTATGCTCGGTCGTCCAGGTACTTATCATAAAGCTGAAACTAACATTTTTTTTATGTAATAGGAAGCAAACGAACAAATGGGTCACCTGACGTTAAGTGATCACCATCGTCCATAGACACTTGCAACACCACGGGAGTCGCAAGTGCGTTGCCAGCCTGTGTTTGGGAGGAGGATGGGGGGAGGGGCAGGAAGGGAAGGAGGAAGGGGAAGAGGAAGGTAGATGGGTCTCCGGCTCTCTCAATGACCGAACGAAACGCAACAATGCAAGCACTGTTACTTCACGTCGGTTTTCTGTGAGAGGGTGGTGCTTCCCCGGACGAACAGATCCCTTAGTGCTGAAAACAATAATAGCTTCAGCTTGGCTCTACCACTACAAAACTATGTAATTAAATTACAATATATACTCCACAGTTGTTTTATTCTCATAACTTTTTTTATATGTTTACTACCGTAAATTTGTTGAAAATTAACTGAGACTACCTATGACTAATAACCGGATCCACTGCCTACGAGATCTGAAACTTTGAAATTGAAAACAACAAAGTCACTCCAAGACAAGTTAGACAAAACACGCATTCGGTCCAATGATGACCTACAATATTACTGTATCAATTGAAGACATTTATATATTCCAGTATTAAAATATACAATAATAATGGACTTATATTTTTATTCCCCTGTGAGAATTTATCGAAAATTCGTATGCACGGAAGCGAGAATGCTTTACGACCGGTTGCGGGTTCGTAAGTCGTAAATTCGCTGTTAACCCCCGGCAAGAGTCGGATCGTGGACTACATATTTCAGGATCATGCGAGGATTTCTGACGCCCGACGTCTTGTATTGTACGAGGTGCATCTGTCGCGAACAATAATGCCCGATGCAGATACGTGATACGCGTTTCTGAACGTAGTCCGTTCGTTCTCTTTGACTCGTATAATATGCCTATATAATATTATGTTGAACGGTTGAAGGAATACAAAGAGAACGTACTTCCGTAGTTACTACAAAGGTGAATCATATTGTGAGCGGACTCGGCTGTAGATAATGACTGTCCTTTTATGTTGAAGTCGACTGTTAGATATATGTATTTATGGATATACTTTTGACTGTATCTGTGTTCAATCTGTCACCATAAAGGTTATACATGAAAAATAGTATTTATTATACTTTCTATTTTGTCATTTGATGATTTAGATTTTGTATACAATCATATAAATTAAATGGACACTTGTAACGGATGAAGTATTTTTGATAATACTTTTAACTTGCATGTAGACGATATTTCCGAACATTAATAAGTACAAACAGACATGATAAAATGTAATAGAGATAACAAAAAATCTTCAAAAATAAATTTAAATTAAATTTATGAATCCTGATAAAAAAACGTCGCTTTATAAGAGAAAAAAATATTTTTACGAGAACCTAGTCACAGGCGCTAACTAGTATAACACAATATTTCATCATCGTCGTGTTAATTTTGTTTTTAGTAATAGTAATATCCTTCATTATTTATTTTAAATGAGATAAAATGACACAATCATTAAGTTATATGACGCGCTAACGGGTTGTTGTTAGATATTTTTAATTAAATATGTCTATGCTTTCTTTTTTATCTTGTAACTGTGTATTTTGTCCACAGAACGCAAACTTTTCGTGGGTATGCTGAATAAGAAGCTAGCCGAGAATGACGTCAGAGCTCTGTTCGCGGGTCACGGCGCCATAGAAGAGTGCACCGTTCTGAGAGACGCACAGGGTCAGAGCAAAGGATGCGCCTTTGTTACGTTTGTCTCCAAACAGGCTGCGATTGCTGCGATCAAGGTAAACAATGATCAATTAAATATATTCATAAATAAACCGAATGCTAATTATTATAGGCCTTATAGTATAGTTGACTAGGTTTATATTACCTAAAAAGGACAATATCGCAAGCAAACCATGTATCTTCTACTCTTAATAACTTTGTTTTTTAAACCGAAAGGTAGTGCCACTCAATCAGAAACTATAAATAGCCTACCAAAGCTATAGCCTACAGAAAAATTGTAACCTTAAAAGATATACCTATCATACCTAGTAATGATATTTAATAATCATAGATATATAATGATACAACAAAATAATACCAAGAAGGGTTAATGTTAGACAGGCGGCCGATCGTAAAAATTAAGCCAAATCATATATCGCAACATGACAAACATGTTGTGCCAATCCTACTTAGGTGGAATAAGAGTAAGTAGATGATGATAATAAATCTGTTTCCATCATCATCTTCTTACCCTTATCCCACCTTAGTAAGGTCGGCACAACATGTTTTTCTTTTCCACTCTCTCCTGTCAGATGTCATCTCAATATTCACACCTTTTATACACATATCATTTCTCACACAATCCATCCATACCTCCTTCGGTATTCCTCTACTTCTATGTCTATCCACCACCATACCTAAAACTTTTATCGTTACATGGTTTTGATTTCTTCCCATGACATTTCCATATATATTTCTTTCTCTTGGAATCCTATGTCCTCAAATTGTAGGGGCAGAGGGCAAACACAGTGCTTCTCCATCTCAATCTGTCGATGTCTTGACGCTTCTCCTGACGCCAAGTAGGCCCAGTTTACAAAAATTGTAATTTTGTAATTTTAGTCTACGAAAATTGAGCTTTTCATATTATATAGTTACGATTTCAAATAGTACGCCTACGTAAATCTGTATTCGATCATTTCCAATTCGTCATTCTTGTTATTTTACCCATTCGTAATACATCACACTAGCAATCTATACCATTCGCAAAATTAACCAATCAATATCCTATGGTTACATTATTGCAATCATGTTCCCAAGCATATCTACCCAAATTAACGTATCGAGACGCGCTTACTAATCTTAGTCGTAATGTTATTTTCAGTCACTGCATCATAGTCAAACAATGGAGGGCTGCTCGGCACCATTAGTGGTAAAGTTCGCGGACACTCAAAAGGAAAAGGAACAGAAGAAGTTACAGGCTATGCAAGCCAGCTTATGGGGCTTGACGACGCCGGTAGCTCCTACTGCGTTCCTCGCGTCGGAGGCTGCACTATCGCCGGCGACACAGCTACAACTGCTTCAACAGTTACAAGCGGTTGGGCTACAGCAGCAGTTGCTCCAAGGGCAAGGGTCCACTTTGTTGCAAGGCACGATGCTTTTTACTATTCTTTTGTTTCGTGGCCCCAATACTAATTATATCTAAACATAGTCACCTACACCACAATGCCACTCCCTATGAGAGTCAATGAAAATGTATATTTTTGTTTAATTCGATTATTTGACTAGAAGCTCTTCTTTCAGCTCGACATAAATTCGCATATACTTCATGCAATCGTCTCTGTGCTTTATGTTCTGCAATATTATAAAAACGTTATTTGTTGTTACTATTATACTGTAGCATAAACAAATAGGATAGATTTTAGATCTACTCTATAAAATAAAACTATCAATATATGGGTGTGGAGAGAGGAAAATTGATACTAGGGCCATCAATGTAAGAACATTGTTAGTAAATCTTTGTCAATTAATTTTAATGTTTAGTATCCATGTCATAAATACATTATGGTTACGATATCCATAGATTATCGATTAGAAGAAGTGAACAATTAGAATCACGGAGTAATAGATCAACATCATATGATGTCATTATTAAAGTCAGAAAACTAGAAGAGTGTTAAGTATGACCAGTGGACGGATATTGGACAAGAGAAAAATCAAAATCACGTACGGATGGAGTCTATGAAAGACATGAATATTGAGAGATTAACTAAAAGAGTAGTAGAATGGCAAAACTTGTTATATATGCAGAACCTAGGGGAAAGGGAGAAAGAGAAGTAGTATAATAAGTATAACGGAAAGAAAAAAAGCCATTATACATTTTATACAGATAAAATATAAGGGATAAATATAAGACATTCGTACATTAAACTGTTGTATTTGGTTTATTTAACCCGTGTACTATTAACCTCATCCCAAGATCCTTCCTATTAAGTTGTTCCCTTTTTGTTTTATTTACTTTTATCTATCTCCCTTTAGGTATTAACTATCAGGATATCGGTTTCAATGGTGCAGGGCTGAGTGGGGGCGGTGTCGGCGGGGTGGGGGGCATGAGTGCGATAGGTGGCGCGGCAGCTGACCAGCTCGGTGGCCTCTTGGCTCCTGTGTCTGTACAGAACCTGGCAGCTCTGGCCGCCATAACGCAACCGCCAGTGGTAACGCAATCGCAAGCTTCCATAGCTCCGGCCGCCGCACCACAGCCGACCGCACCGCAATTATGTGAGTGCATTCAACATTTTAATTTTGTATTATAATTACCCTCGAAGTCAATATTATATACTTTCTTTTGTTTCTCGTGATATACTTCATATAGAACTACATATTTATCATCTACCTCAAATTCTTAGAGGTTCTAAATAAATTAGGTTATTTATTTATAAGTGAATATATAATTATAGAATAATTATCTTCAACCTTTAATTCACTAACGAATTTAAAATAATTTAACGCTTCACAGTTGTCTAAATGAATAATCAGTGATAGTTGGCTATATATACATATATAATTATAACAATATAGTAAGCCAAACAGTATGTTTTTCCACTATTACCGGTAATTTGAATTTAGAACGATTAGTGTAATCAATACTTTTTGTCCTCAAACTTTCCCGTTTCAGGTGGGACTTAAAAATGTTGAAAGATTAAAAAAAAAGTCGGTAATTAACGATGAACATTTTTCACACTTCAGGTCTTCTCGGGAAGACTAACATCACAGGTAAAGAATGCAAATGAAATTGGATGTGTGTTTTTTACGTATATATTTTATATATATCGTTTTTTTTTTTAATTGAATGACTGAATTTACGTGTAATTGATTAATGGTAAATGGGATAGACGAGGTAATGCATTTTACATGCATTATAATCTTATCGAAGTAGTCTAATACATTAAGTTGTCGACGATATCTTTTGATGATAAAATAACGGATGAATGATGAAATGATGAAATCACATAACAAAACATTTCTTATAATACACAACTATGAACCCGTACCTAACGCTGCACGTTATAAAAGACGTCCGCGACACATTTTTACCGACCCTCCTGATTTAATCACGTCAGCGAACGATCAGTACCAGCCTGTCCCTCGAAACAGAGCATTTTCACGCCCACGCCCGCGTAACCACAGATCACGCCGCCGTGGTCTGGGGGTTAATTTCGCTCCCGCACACCCGATTAGGCCTCCCACGGCAGCGGCTCAAGCCTAGGTTCGATCTCTCGGTAGGGAGCCCTTGAATGCGTCAATTGCGCGATACGTTGACACACAAATATACATCACCGCTACAACACTACACGATCACCCCCACACACGTGCACGCCTACACGTTTACACATGAAAGTGGAAGGGTTTACTTTTTTTCCCTTATCGAACTGAAAAACTCTCAATTTTCCCATAATAAATACATGGAGGAGGATAGCCAATTTGTTGAGGCGTGTATGCTTGGTACACATATACGTTTCAACAACTCATACATATATGAATAGTTAGCTAGGTTAGCTAAGATAGGTCGTGATTTTGCATGCAACAGGCAACAGCCAAGGCGAGGTGTGCCGTGCACCCTTGAGCTGGTTGCCAAAATAAAGTCGGCTGAGTGCCTTAAGCGCTCGCCTTAGTAGTCCGGTGAAACTGTTAAGACCTTGCTGGGTCAATAGCGTAGTCATTTCGAAAAAAAAAAGCGATCAAACCAACCAACATCGATAAAAACATAATCAATCTGAATAAAACCTCTAATAATACATGAATATAATTTAAATATCTAATTTAGAAATAGACATAGTTTTAGTATTGAATATTTTTCCTTCAATTATGCTTAGCTTAGGAAGGATATGTTTTAATTTATAATTTGATCACTTTACAAATCGAACGTGCAACTATTTGTAACAAAATCCTAAAATTTTTCCGTAATTGAACACGCATTACTGAAAACTGATCGAATAAATTCGATTGTAGCTTTGAGAATAATATAAGACTGGCTCCTAATAACTATACAGGCTTATGTAGTATAACACCTTTTTATTGAGGCCAAGCAATAGCGATAAAAACACAATTAGAAAAAACACAGAATAACTCGCTTTTAATCTAGATTTGACAAAATTGTATCTGTACAATTAAATCTTTACTTTTTTGTGAATTATTTAATGGGAATTTACATTTTTTTCAATAAGACTTTAATAGTCACTTAAAGCATTATTAAAAAAATCAACAACCTCCAATGCAACCTGTAATATTCTGCTGTAGTTTTTATATACGAAACAAATTCACATAGTTCAATACTGTTACAATACTATTGTGAATCGCACATATAAAGAATTCGAAATTATCCATTCGAAATTACACCGTTTACCCCATTTACCAGGATAATCTCATGCTGGCTTGGTTTAATTTCTATGTTGGCACTATTTTACTAGACAATATCCCCAGGCGTTGCTTAGCTTTTGCATAGGATCTGTAGCGTTCTTAAGCGGCAAGACTAAACGGCCATATTGTGTGGATTTTAATACAGTTGTTATTTGTATGTGTGTTTATGTGTTATGTATGAAGTTTAATTTGATTTAATAATTATTGTGGGTTTGCATAAAACATAACATTAGTTATAAATTGTCGAGATGCACGAGAGACATGTTTTTTTTTCTGTCCACGATAGATACTCCCGCATGTGTATACAATCACCTCCGTGGTTTGTAGTCCGGTGAAGCTGTAAAGCAAGGCCAATAGCATAGTCAATACGAAGAAAAAAAAACCCCTGTGGTACTACACTAAGTGGCCAAGTTTCCGATGACAAAAACCGTGACTAGGAAGTCCGAGGTTTCGATTTATCCTGGATTTCTTCGAAGACCAGTGGATAGTTAACGTAGGATTTTCGCACCAAACGTATTATACGCAGTTCTAATTATAGACTGATAAGATCATAAGCGGAACAACTAATATATCTTCAGTGATACAGAAATTAACTCTATGGTGATATTTGTAGGCTTATGTTTATGTGTCGGTAGTTATCAGTACTTCAGGATTTCTGATACCCATAGCATTAAAGCTGCCAAGCTATAAATTTGTCTCGGAACACCTATAGATATTTGAAGACAGATACACTTAAGATCCAGGTTCACTCGGACTTAGCATTTATACATTTTCGGTCACAAGGCATGACACGAGATTGTTGTTAATTACTAAATGTATATAATAATGTATTTAAGTAATTCTTGATGATGTACAGCCATCAGTATAAAAATAACAATAAAGTACCTCTCGTATAGAATTATAATAGTTACGAGATTTCACATATTTGTTTGACAGATTCTTAATATGCTTCTCGTCAATATTTCTGACCGCTCCAAATATACTTAACCGAAGTTCGGAATTGCGCGTAATATTGTAGTCCGGTGAAGCTGTTAAGGTACCTTGCTGGGTCAATGGCGTAGACATTTCGAAAAAAAAAAAAAAGCACGTAATATTTGTAGTCTGGTGAAACTATAAAGGCTTTGCTAGACTTAACAGTGTAGTCCGTTTGATAAAAAAAGACGCGTAATATAGCCAATTTGTAGGTGGTATAGCCACGCTGAAGTACTGGTTTCAGCACGAATGGGTCGGCTCACCCAGGGACCTACTAATAATTCAACCGCCAATTGACATTATTCAAGCTCTTTATCGTTTTAGTTCTTGGTAACTTAACAACGGATTAAATAATAAACTGCAATATTTAAAAATTAGTACGGTGATATTACAAAAAAAATACATATTGAATACTCAGTTTAAAAAGGTCTCGTATTAAATGCACAGCGGTCGTTGAATGTTCGCCATCTTACTCTTTGTTTCGCTTTGGTTAGGTTAGGTTAGACTTGCGAAGAAGGATAAGGCGAACTTGCCTCGGGCGAGCGCGGTGCGTTTAATACGAAACCTTTTAAAAGCGTTCAATACGTATTTATCTTTTTTTATAATAACACCAGCAATGTTTATAAAAACCTCTACCCGCTGTAAACGAAACTAGCGTTATCTGTCTGTCCTGTTCTGGCATATGATGAAAGGAAAAAGACACAAGACACTACTACATTTTCGTAAGATGTCTTTTGTTCTATTTAAAATTCAAAGTATAAGCTATCGGATTAACACTGTAATAACGTTTTTGATATAACAACTTGTATTGTTTTTAAATGTTATTTTCGATTTTAATATTGTGCTAATAACAGTTATTTTCAGTTGTTGTTGTTGTTTTTATGCATGTAGAATGTTGAATAACTACATTTTGTTAGTGTATTTTAAAGACATATTATGAATGTTATGTTATTATTTTCGTATATTACGGCTTTTGTATTAAATACGTATGGGACGGTTTTGAACTTTTTTCGAAACTTTCTCTTTAGGACATGCTGTATATTAATTAGTGTTTTTAATTGGCATAAATGTTATAGGCTATTTACTTTAGTAACATAATCTGATGTTTCTATGTTTGTATACTTGATAATATATACAATATTTTATTGTAGATAAAAAATATATCATGCAAATATTTCACTATAATTCTTCCTCCTGGGCTTTATTACTGTGATATGTACATATAACTTTATTTAAATATATAGTACTACACATGTAAATTGTACTTATTTCACTTTTTACAAGTAATATGATCAATAAAATAAAATAAAAGTTTATTATTTTAGTAATTTGATAAAAAACATTATTTGAAACAAATCATTCGTAAATATGGTATCGGAACAATTACATAAATGTGTTAGAGTATTAAAAAAAAATAATGTACCAAAAATTGGAGACAAAATATTTATGATAAAAAAAATATATGAGAACTAAATATTATCGACATGAATTCCATTAATTACATAAAGTAAATTATTTCGTTTGCAGGGTCAACAGCAGAACCGTTGGGGTCGGCGTACGCGGCTCAGTTCGGGACAGCATTCGCGGCCGCTCCTCTAGGTTCCGTGCTTGGTACGGCGGCGGCGGCTGCCGCTGGGAAGCAAGTCGAAGGTGCTATACATATTTTTTTTGGCTTTAAACAAAATTACTGACTCCAAACGATCATTCCACGATTTTTAATAAGCTATTTCGAAGCTATTACTGCTTTCAGCATGAATGGGTCGGCTCGACCGGGGTAGAGGCTCGACCGGGGTAGAACCATCCTCTCACAGAAAACCGACGTGAAGTAGAAGTAATTGCATTGTTGCATTTCGTTCGGTCAATTACCCTCCCTTTCTTTCTTCCCCCCCCCCCCCCCCCCAAACAAAGGCTGACAACGCACTTACGACTCCCCTGGTGTTGTGTCTATGGACGGTGGTGATCACTTGACATCAGGTGACCCATCTGGAACCCATCATTAAAAAAAAAGTTGTAAATCTTTCGCCACTTTATATGCTCCAGAAGCCACATTTGAGAACCGACACTCTCTAGGCTTAGCGTATTTACCATCTTACAATACAATGTTTATACAATAATCTGCTTATATGTTTCAGGTCCCGAAGGCGGTAACCTGTTCATATACCATTTACCGCAGGAATTCACCGACACGGACCTCGCTTCGACGTTCCTCCCGTTCGGTCACGTGATATCGGCTAAAGTGTTCATAGACAAACAGACGAACCTGTCCAAGTGTTTCGGTTTTGTCTCGTACGACAACGCCGCCTCCGCACAGGCGGCCATACAAGCCATGAACGGCTTCCAAATAGGTACAAAGAGACTCAAAGTTCAATTGAAACGTTCGAAAGAACTATCGAGACCATATTAGAGATACACGTTTTTTTTTAATTTCCAGAAATTGTCGTTCCTAGTGAATTTACAAAGAAAAAAGTTTGCATATAAATAATATATAAAAAACAAATTTTAAAAAAGGGAAATCAATTGAAATGAGGTTGTAAGTTTCTGAACATTCGTTGTGATGTATTCGGTGCACATGAACTGAATAACAAAATAAAGATAGTCGTTAAGGTAAAATTCGTTCGGTGAATCGAGTCCACGTGCAAAGTTGTTAACTAATAAGTATGTTTAAGGTTTGTGTCAAAGGATTTTATCGTTTCCAAAGTATTCCCCAAATTGTTTATTATTTTATGATAAATAATTATTTTTTAAATAAGTTGTTTGTAGTCACGATGAAATTTTAAAAATAGCAACTAACATTTTAAACAGATTTTAAACGTTATATTGAACGCCAAAGAGGTGATAATTGTTTGGTGAACTAAAGAAATAAAATATTAATTACATTCACCCAAAGTCAGTTTTTGGTCGTGATACCAAATAAGTATTTCTTATAGATTAATTTAACAAATCGTTCTAGTTCTGTTCGAACAACGATTATTAGTAATTATATTATTTTGTCTTGTTATTTAGTTTCGTTCTTTATTTTACGTTACCACTTGAATAGATTTATATATATAAAATAATTAACATGTATAACATTAATGTGGCCATTGTCAGATACAGTCAGACGTTTTTTTTTGTTTAAATTTTTAAGATTTTAGTATAAAGAAAATGATCTCAAAATGATCAATGTATTTATTGTTTACTAAACATGTTGTAAACTATGTACTTAAATACTTACGAAGGAACGCCATGGCAATATATGATGCGTTCCGTCCAGTCATTGTTGTTACCATTTCGTATTGATATTTCGAAAGTTAAATTTTATTATGAGAAGCTGTATAAATTCTGCAGATTAAATACCAACGTAATTGCACAGATTCTTGTCGCGTTTCGTTTTATTTAATTACGCTAGAGAAAGAGAGACAGATATAGCAGACGCAGACGCGTGAATTGGGAACGGAATCGAAGACCTTATGACATATTTAGCAAGAGCTGGGCAATAGGAGAAATACTTTAATATAGGCTGCCAAAAACCAAAATTTAAATATTCATTTTTCTTTAGAAAATTACTTGTAATAGAAAATCGGTTTTACATGTAAGGAGACAACAACACTATCGTTCCTTTGTTAATTTTTATTGTTAGCACGGAATTAGATGGCGAATTGGTTGCGTACAATCATCCCTTTCCCACCTACTCTGTTGATAACCAGCTAAAAAGAGATGCAAAAATCTGCTGGAATCATTGATAAATGTTATGAAATCCATCACACGCTTCTTAATTTCTGTTACCAGAAGTGAAGTTACCAAAGTGTTATGAAATCCATCACACGCTTCATAATTCTGTTACCAGAAGTGAAGTTACCAATTAATTATAAATTTACATACTGTGTCAAAGTTACGCGTTAATTGAATCATTAAAAATATTAAATGGTTCCGTTCACATATAGGCAGCGTTTATTGACCAACAACTAGGTAGTAAGTAATATCGTTGTAGTTTTCGAATCTTGTGTTATGCTAATCATAAAAGAAGTAATACATCGCAATAAAATTGTCACTAATAGTGAATTTATATAAATCTTTTGCATTATCCAAATACAAATAAATCACTCATATCTCACGTTGCCTTTCGAAATATCTATACGATTTTCTACCGCTGTAATGAAACTGAGCAATGAAAACTATTCATAACGTGAATGTAAAAGAATACTTGTAATAAAAAATGCTACAAAGGACATTATATTTTTATAATTCATGAGTATCTTTCTAAGACTTTGAAGAAGGTTTTTTTACGCAAAACATTAATCATTCTAAAACTATATACATATAACAAAATAATATTAAACAGCTCTTATTTCATTACAACGGCTTGATAAACTACTTACTGTGTTTGTTCGTGTATTTGTTATACTTACGTTTAATTAAAAATAAAAAAAAAACACCTAAAGTTAATGTATCTTTTTTACATGCAATGTAATTGTGAAACATCGAACACTGGCCCTTTTAGTCAAACACATTTTTCTTTAGAATAAGTACCTATTTAATATCATTATTATTACTACAGAATTTTTCATAAATTACGTAAGTTTGTTCTTTAAAAGTGAGCTTCGGCTGTTTGTTTGTCGTAACTATTTTTCTTTCTATTTTAATTCGTATGTTATAGAAATTTTGTTACGGATTTGATGCATGCTAGAACCATCTGCCGTCAAATATACTTTTAATAAAATCATTTCTTTTTACTTTATTTTTGGCAACCAATCTCTCAAATTATTACTGCCATTGTCATCGTGCATCGTGTGATTATTTCTATGTTCCAACAAGATGGCGAATCCCTTGTCAGAACCTTCCAGAGAGTTTTTGTGGCATCTGAGAATTTCATGTATTATTTTCCATTCCCTTCACTTATGCACAATAAACTATGTTACGTAAAATGCCACCAATTTTACGAAATATAGAGTCAAATAACACACGATCATGAATAAAATATAAAATCCACTACATGACAGACTAAAATCCCGTCAGAAATTCTACCATATCTGTATTCAATTTTACAAGCTACCATGGAAACAACACCCATACCCTAAAGCATTCTCTATTGGCCACTCGAGTGTGTTAGGTTATAAATATCATTAACCCCTTAGCCGAATGATTCTTGAAGACTCAGACCTTAAAATGGTGGATTATGTTTTTAAATATGTTGCCAAATTTTTAGAAGTATAATTCTACATTACATAATTTGTTATTATTACAATTTTTCAAAATTTGTAATAAATACGGTATTTTTTTTAAACTTATGCTGCCAGCAGTGCATCTAGGTTCTACATTCGTTTTTATGGAGCTTAGAGCCTTATTGTTTTGGACAGTCCACCGCTTTCAGGGGTCAGATATCTTCTCCAAGGAAATTCTCTCCCCTTACTTCCGCGCTTTCTTAAAAAATACTTAAATATGTCATAGGTACATGTCGACTAACCAATTTATTCCGTAACAAAATTTCATTATATGCATACATTTTTAGCTATTTAAAATCTTAATAAGTAACGTCGCTTAGGTATTTTTGATTTGAACTACGCGAACATTAGTTTATATTACTATATATGTGTATATGTTTATTTATTAAATCGCTCAATAGTTACAAACGTTGCTTTTAAAGTCATATGTTTAAGAATTCTTTTCGTTTCGTTAGTAAGATGTGCCAACGCGTTTCGATTCAATTGTTATGACCAATTAAAGGTTTACATTTAGTTCACATGCATTTTTATGATAATCAGTTAAAGGATTTTTTTCGTCACTTAAAGGCTGTTCAACACATTAGGGATATATCTATTGCTGTCTAATGTTATCAAGATAATCGCTGTGGAATTATTATCCATTCATTCATTCATTCAATGAGTCATTTATTCGTTCCTTCCACAGTTCAGATATTTTCAAATAAACAATTCGTTTTGATTACAATAATTCACTGTCTTGCAATGATGAATTCAATCAAGAAATTCACAAACAATATTGAATAGTAGTAAAATACATGAACTGGGCTACACCAATCAAATTAAATATCACCTGATTTTATCGAGAATTGTTAAGTATTTTCCTGTATTTGTATCTATTTTTATTTGTAAAAATACTTACCACAGCTGTATTGGTGGATCTTTACAGAGAACTTGACAAGTGAACAATAGAAATTGTAAAAAGAACTATATGAAATGTGTCGTAACGCGTATGAGTTAAAACTTAAATGTCATTGTTTACTTTATTTATAAAGAACTGATATAGATCGAACATCGTATTAGTAAATTAAGTTGAGTATTAATATTTATATTAAAAATAAACTTAATAATATGGGTCTATTGATTAATTTAAGTATTTCTCTGATGTCTCGTGTAAGACAATCTCTAGACTGAATAAGTTTCTTTTGGGTGTAACACAAACAATTTCCCTTGTGATTCCTTTAGTGAGTTCATTTAGTGAAACTTGTGCGTCTTTTTGTCTTTCGATTTATATTATTATTATAGTTTTCGTGTTGTTTAAAGTATTATAATGGCGTGTAATTATTGTTAAAGAACGGACATTGAAATTGATATATCATATTCGGAAACACCGACAAACGATTCTAAATGAGGCATCGTGGAGGCTGTTTATATGGCCTGTAGCTTTACGTATTTCCGTCTTATATGAAACTATGTATGTATTATGTATGTATTATTTATCGAATGGTATGGAATTTACCTAAAAATACAATTATAATTTAGATTACACTATTATTTTTCAAACAAATAAATTATTATTATACACAGTTGGGTATATTTTAAAAGTTTAAAATTAAACCTTTTAATATTTTTCATTTTATTTGCATGTAAAATATACAGTTTGTTATTCATACTCTTTTTTTTAATTTTACAAAGGTTAGCACGCTGCATGCCATGGAACACCGGCGTTAGTTAGCCACGATAAACATCGTGAAAATATATATGAATAAAATTTGTTACCAATTTGAAGTTACTACGTAATTTTGTACAAAAAATAATCATACTTTCATGTGTGAGTATATTTATGCTACAGGCTTGTATTTGTAAACTATCATATGTTTCTATTATTTATTTATTGTTCAGTCTCGGTGCTTTGTAGATCCAAAGCCGTAGAATAAAGATATAATATGAAAATCGTTCTCATTTTACAGAAAAAAACAAGAATGTAGAAAGTACTTCATAAATATTGTAATACCAGTCACCGGCGATGCATGCACACCTAAAATATTTTATTGTTTTTCTTATAATAGACATTTTATTATATATATATATATTTTTATTTAAAACCTAACATTGATTTTAATCTAATACAATAGTTTTATATCACATATATAGACATATTCTATTTTAAAAAGAGATGTCATTTGTTCAAGTTTCGTTTCGCTCGGGTAATGAAATACAAAAGTTATACATTTGGCATTTATAAAGAACGCACGGATGTAACTTATATCGACATTTCTCAATGTATAATTTAATTTAAAATCCTATATAAAATACAGCAATACCTAAGATATGTACCACTTTATTTATGTGAAATTTGTATTCAATAATTTTTTCCTACTTTCCTTAGCTACTTTGTATTGTGACATTGGTTATATCATCATTTTCTATTGCTGTTTGTAAAATAGATGTAAGTTTCGTTTTATTTATTATAGCCATTTAAAGTTTATAATAAATATAAAATAAATATACAAAATTTGCTTAAAAGACTTGGGAGTCACGGTATGATGTATAGCGGAGTCAGTGTATCTCTGAGTACAGATCACATTATTTTTACACTATATCTAGGCACGTTTAATTTAGAAAAAAATTGGTATGGTGGAAAAAATAAAAGAACTGTTTTATACAACACCCGTCTTGTTGATATAAATGTAAATAAATGTCAAGTTAAAAAAAAATTGGTATTATTCATTTATTTACCTTAACCTTTTTAGAATTATTCGAAAATATTAAAGTATAAAAAATAGCAAATTACGTAACCCATACTTTTTATATACATTGTAAGTTTGATCACAATTTCACATTTAAATGAAGAAGCAGTTTTAGGTGGCAAACCTGCTAAATCTAGTTGGGTGTCGCTTACAAGCACCTGTAACTGCCAGAATAAACATGACAACAGATTTCCATCTTGAGGGTGGTCTTTAGCAAGGTGGGCTTAGAAAATCGCTACCACCATGCTATCTATGGTTTCGTTACGATGTTGAACCAAATCTTAAAAAAATATAATAAAATGGTTTTTCATAAAATTTTGTAAATTGAAAGTATTATCATATTACTCCGCAATAGACAGTTATCAGTATTATCAACTAGTCCAATGGCGAATTAACATGAAGGTTCTGTAATAAATCATTTCTTAGATAATTGCTTAGCGGTATCATAGAAAGAGTTTAAAAAAGAATTCACATCCGTAACATTGTTTGCTGTCGAAGAGCACGTTGATTGCCTCTACCATGTAATAGCACCTCTCAGCCATCAGTTTTTAAATTAAGGGAACGGTTTTCAATAAAAATTACTTAATATGCTAAAATCAAGTCAATCACTTGTTACTGTTAACGAATTTGGGTAAAGTAAAAAGTATAAGGGATCAAAAATATCGACGTTGAAAGGACTAATTGACTAACATGAATAATTTGACAAACGCACGTTAATTAATTAACATTTCCACTTCGGATATCATGATTTTATTTATATTTATGCAAAACACATGAACTCTCAACAACTGTGGAGTAGTTACAGATTGTTAGATTGTATAGGGTTTCATGGTTAATATAACCGTTATTCAATTAGCCGCTCTACTGTCGCAATCATAATTTTAATATACACACATCAAAAAAGTCTAAGCAACATGCGTGATATCACAAATTTTACCATTTATATTAATTAATTTCTAAGTATTTACTCAAACAAAGTGCGTAGGTAAGTAAACTTTTTTGTTACTGATGACATAATGGCTGGTTGTAAAAACAATTCGATTATGTTTTGTTTTTTCATAAAATTCAAATGACTGCGAATTTGTTTGAATTTAAGTACGTTTTAATTGCTACGTTTAGTCTTGATTTTATAATTTTACCAACCATTTAAATTAAGTTAGCGACAAAATTGAATTGTTAGATATTCTTTACGTCATGAAGCGACGTAATTTGATGGCAGATGAAATGCAAAGAGCTGTAGGGATGTTGCAAGCGGGAAGTAATCAATCTCAGGTATCTCGACATTTTGGCATTCATAGAAGTGTTATTTGTCGTCTTTGGCAGCGCTACAATAATACAGGAGAACCCGCTGAACAGTATCTAGGCCGTAAAAGGAGTACAACCACTTGGCAAGACCGGTACATACAACTGACTGCAAGACGCCAGCCGATGTTAGCCGCTCGAGAGATAAGTTTGAGGTTACAAATTTCAAGTTGTGTTGATGTAAGTCCTCAAACTGTGCGAAATCGACTGCATGAGTACGGCCTACAAGCTCGACGCCCAATCAGGTGCCCACCGATACGTCACTGGAATTGCGCTCGTCGATATGAATGGTGTAGAGAACGCATAACATGGACCCAGAAACAATGGGATAAAATTATGTTTTCCGATGAGTCGCGATTCGGGTTTAAGCCTGATACAAGAAGGGTGCCAGTGTATCGTCGGCCCGGAAATACTAAAAGGCTCAGGTGCGTTCAGGAAGTTCATCCATACAGCTGCTCAACAGCTATGTTATGGGGGGGAGGGGGGTATTATGAAGAACAGGCGAACTGAGCTCATTTTTGTAAATAGAAACATGAATGCTGATAATTACATTGAGGATATTCTCAGACCTTATTTCTACCCATTTGCACAAACCTTTGGCTCCGATTTTAGGTTAATGCATGACAATGCGCGTTCACATACAACTCGGCGAACCAGTGAATACTTTGCAACGGAGAACATCCGGGTATTGCCCTGGCCTGCACAATCGCCAGATCTCAACCCCATCGAGCACGCATGGGACATGCTCCAGAGAAGTGTTTTGAAGGACTTCGACGGAGCGACAACAACCCAACAGCTGAAGGGCTTGCTACAATTCTATTGGGAGCGAATACTGCAAGATGACATAAACATCCCTTCCTCTTTCCTTCTTTCCCTTTCCTTCCCCTCCCCCTTGTCCCATATACAGGCTGGCGACGCACTTGGGACGTCCCTCATGTCGCTAGTGTCTATGGACGGTGTTGATCACTTAACATCACGTGACCCACCAGTTCGTTTGCCTTCTTTGATATAAAAAAAAGTCTCATTCATTCAATGAATAATCGTTGCCGACAAGTTCTGAATAGCAGAGACCATACTTTGTATTAAATTGTTCTATTCTTTCACAATAAATACATTTTCTTTAGAAATGTCATTTTGTAAAAAAAGTTTAGTTTCTTATGTATCTTAGTTTCTATAGTATATTCTAATATTGTTCATTTCTGTTATTAAAAGAACTTATAAAGACAACAGCTGTTATTTTTACATCATAGAATCCTAAAGATATTATTTTAAAAATAAAAAACAACGTTATAATGTGAAGAACCATCCTAAAATTTACATTAGTACAGGTTGCTTAGACTTTTTTAATGAGTGTAGTATCTTCGGATGCTTAACACGAGTAATGAGCTACTGTTGCGTACCCCTAAGTATATATAGATAAGTACAGTTAAAATATTTAAGATTCCATAGTTATTAACCATTGATATTACAATATTAACAATGAAAAGATTAATTGACTAACGTGTAATGTTTTTCAAATGAATGTAGATTAGATTTCTACCGTCAATATATTTTTAGTATAGTACATTCGGACGCTAATCCACGAGACATGAACTATTATCGAGTACGTATATATACTAATATTATAAAGCTGAAGAGTTTGTTTGGTTGAACGCGCTAATCTCAAGATCTACCGGTCTGATTTGAAAGTTTATTTTATTTAGTGTTAGATAGCTTATTTATCGAGGATGGCTATAGGCTATATATCATCACGTTAAACCCAATAGGAGCGGGGCACTAATGAAGAATATCTCAAAACCGGGCTATTTTCAGAGCATCCGCAGCGTGTCAGTGTCAGTATTATATGCGTTGCCATGGTAACATGATAACATTCTATCGGAAATATTAGCAGGGTTTATTTTGTGTTCCTGTTCAAAAGTATATTCTGCGTTATTTTTTATTCCAATTTTTGATTATACGTAGTACGTTGCTATCGCAAACATTTTAAGTCTATTTTGTGCTGCTATTCTAAAAGGTTAATAGTAATAATATTCGTCCAATAAGACAGGCGTAGGAATTAATCTATACTGCCGATTCTGAGGTTGTCAATATAGGTAGTTACTATGTATTCTTTAGCCAGTTTTCTTTTATATCCAAGTTAATGAAAAGGTTTAAGCGTCAAATCCTCTTTATAATATTTCGTAAATTTTTATCTTCTTAATTTTCAAGACCACGGAATTCATTCTCCGTGGTATTATTTTTCATTCATTTCGCTTATGCACAACAAATGAACAATATTACATAAAACGCCACCAATTTAACACAATATAGAGTCAAGTAACACAAGATTATTTATAAAATATAAAATCCACTGCATGACAGACTGAAATCCCGGCAAAAACTCCTCAAAAAGTTACGTTAGTTTTGTTCCCAACTTTTGATTTGTGATATATTACGTATTATAAAAATAAAGTGTGTGTATGTAATATTAAAATGAATATACTTTTTGGTGAATACATATATCTGTGGTGCTACAAATATCAACATTTTTTTTAATTCTGTCGATATGTTTGTTTGTTTATTTTTTCCGGGTAATCTCCGAAACGGCTGGACCTATTTGAATGGTTTTTTTTTCTTAGAAATGACTAGGCTATTGACTAGGTCTTAACAGCTTCACCGGACTACAAGTAATATTTGAACGGGAATTTTACGGGCAAATAACTTTGCTGTTTTATTTTAAGCTAGTGGGTTCAGCACACGATACCCGCCCTGATAATAAAACAAACTATACCTAAACTTTTCGCAAGAATCATTTTATATATTGGTAAAAAGGGCATGAAGATGCGTTCTGTAGTTTTTGATCTTATCGCGAACAGATATAGACAGACGTGGAACAGGACTTTGTTGACACTATGTTGTGATGAATTCGTGCATTCGTATGTGAAATTGATCAAAAATATGTTGTTCACTGTAAGCATACGCGTGTGACGTACATTGTACTAGACTTCAAGAATAAATATAATTGAAAGTCATATGTTTATATGTGATTTAAATTATAGCAAGGTATAATAATAACTTTATTATATCAACAATGTGGACATCTTATATTTGTATAATAAAAGATTTAACACATATTGTTCAGTAATGTATAGCTTAATATTTTCATTACTTTCTTATATAGTGTAAGTGAGCACTGATATATAGATAGTAGTTTAAAGTTGCAGCTATGTGGCTGATGATAGATACCATCCCATTCGATACACTATTAGTATTCACATAAATAATGTACACGTTACCTGTTACAGTAGATGATGTGCGTGTGATACTTACAAATATTTTTGCAAGAGTATTATTGTAATTTACACTAGATGTATGATCACGATTTTAAATTTATTTAATATATCAAAAAAAAGCATGCGAAGCCGCGGGTAACAGCTAGTAGATAATAAAATTGTTTAGGGTTTCAATGTTTATTATAACATAGACGATGAAAAAGTTAATTCACTAACGTGCAATAATCATCGAATCCAGATTATTAAATTAGCTTTTTTTCATCATTAATATCATAATTTTATAATAGTATATTCGGATGTTTAAACGTAAATGCTAAGCTATAGTCAAAAACCTGTAAATAATTACTTTTTTTTTAGAATTTCTTCGTTAATATGTATGCAATCGAACATACTAATATATCGAACATAATACCATATTCATGAATATGAATCATGATAAAAGAAAAATTTATTGACTAACGAGTAAATATTAATCACTTTTTGATTTTGACCTTTTCACCTTCGATTTAAAATAAAACAATATTATTCAGATAAACTTTATTTGTTTAATCATTGCCAAACTTTAGTACATCTTTATAGCCGAGTTCATCATTTTCCGAATCGATATTCTCTGAAACTGAATCTTGCTTAGTTAAAACAGGTTTCAAATCGTTGATTAGTCCGTTTTCATCAGCCAGAGGGAGTATGTCGCAGATCAAAGGCGACTCAACGCCCAAGATATAATGGCAAGTCCTCGGCTCAAGGAGATAGAGCGACACTTGGGCTGGACTTGAGGAATTTTCGAGGCACTTTAATTTGACCTCAGTCTGTCGCAGTTTCCCGGTTATATCACACATATCGCCGCCAGAGTAGAAATGAGAAATTGATGTACGTTGCCCTGAAAATAGACACGATTTCAAACATTTTTAAATTACATAATACATTTTCAACCCATATTTCTGCTTTTCAAAAAAATGCTTAAAAAGTGAATTTAGTCAAGAGATACTAAAGCATATTATTTCTATATTCATTCATACTTATTATAACACCAACTCTGTAAAAAGGAAATCATAAATATAATACCCAAGTAAGGTCATTACATTAATTTGACATCACACAAAGATCACGTGTCATAGAAACTTGAAATTAATTTAATGTCACATTATGTAACCACATTGTGTGATGAAAAATTGCAATCCTATGATTATTGATCACACGTTCTATCAAAAGTGTCGTTTAATTCCTCTTCTGTTGATGCAATCCTTTAATATACTTTAATAATGTAAATATACCTTCGACTTGTCTCAAGTATGATGTCTTAATAAACACGACAGTCTACAAAACCACAACAGAGTATCAAAATTATTTATTTGGATAAACATTGTTCAATACATTTACTTGTAAATATCCCCCCTTTTTACCCTATGAATAAATACTAAATGTAAAATCGCTATAAAATATACGTCAAAGTATGTGTAAATGAAACCTATATATATAGGAACGAACTCTATCATCTATTTATGAATCAACAAATCTTACAACCCCTGTATAAATATTATATGTCTTTAAAATCACAGTAACGTGAACAAAGTGAACTTGTATACAATTGGTTATTTTATTTACGAATGAAAGTTTGTCCCTCAATCCCCCTTACCTATTCCAACTAAACTTCACTTTTGCCTATACCTACATAAGTATAACACACACACACACGCACGCACGCACGCACGCACGCACGCACGCACGCACGCACGCACGCGCACACGCACACGCGCACGCACACGCACACGCACACGCACACACACACACGTATGCACGTACGCACATAAATAAAACAATAAACTATTATGAATTTGACAGTTCTACCTTTAAAATTAACATGTACTAAAGAATTGTATGTATAGAAGCAAATATTCATTACCCGCTTTAAGTTTGGTTTCGCTCCCCCTATTCTCTTTAATCCAGTCTAGATGAGCCTGTTCATCGAATTTCCCTAAAAGAAGGGTCGTCTTTTCACCAGACAGGTCTACATGATACTGGATCACGTGCTTTCCGTAACAGAACTCGTATTTCCACCACCCTGAACCCTGGAGATATATTGTAGGCATTATGTTTTAATTTATATATTTTAAACGCAGTCATATATGGCGGTTATATGTTATGGCACGGTTTTAGTATGTAAGACACTAAGGTATCTATGATTCCTATATACTATATACTATAATTACTTCTATAACTAAAGAAAATAAAAACTTAGCATATATAAGAAACCCATAATCTTCCAGACTGCAAACCCCTTAAAATATCTTACAAAAGAAGGATATATCATTTATTTAATAGAAGATAATAAACTCACAAGCGAGCAGGATCACACTTTTTTTTTTAAAACCGGTTTGATAAAATGACTGCATCGTACCTGATGGAAAGTACAGTCCACAAATATCGGCGACTGTCGGTCTTCAAAAGTAACGGCAGTCGTCGCTATCATTTTTTTTTTTAATTATTTATAATTATTTCTTCTTGGGGACACTATAGTATAGTATATAGACACTATAGTTATAAATCTATTTATTTGACCTGATATTTACGAGTTTACGTTCAAATTAATTAAGAGGTTGTTTTATTGAATAATGTTTATGCTCTCAAGCTATTTACAACAGTAAATATAAAGTAACAATGTGACATTTGGAGTATATAATAGGAATTATATAGTAACAATTAATGTAACATTTGGAGTATACTACAAAAAATATAAGGTAACAATTACTATGACATTTTGTGTATATGACCGGAATGATAAAGTAACAATTAATGTAACATTTGGATTCTGAAAAAGGTACAAAGACTTAAAACTACAGATACATTTGAACCATATGTGCTGGTGGTTATTTCAAATCAAGACATTTGTCTGTAATTAAGTGGCCAATATTTTGGAGGAAAATGATGATTCCTAGAAAAACATTTAATACATTATACTCACCCCATTGAGGCAGGACTCTCCGTTCAAGAACGCCCGTACTGGTGAATCGTCAGTTATTACTGGAACCGACTTGTCAGGCAGGAGTCCTGGCTTCACTGGTTTCTCATTGGACACATCATCATCTTCATCAGTTAGTGGGTGGAGCTCTAATTTTAAATGTGTTTCACCATCCTGTACAAAATGTAATTCAAAATGATTTATTCATTACCATTTAGATCGTTAAATATGATTTTCTTTTCTAATCTAGTCCATCGAGAAACCAGATTCAGTATACTATATTTTTCTTGTCATTTATTTGTGAGCATATAATAATATATAATGTGTAAATAATAAGGAATTACTTATATAGGTGGAAGCTATAAGTGGTTTCAGCATGAATGGGTTGGCTCGTCCGGGGTACTACCACCATCCCACAGAAAACGTGACGTAACGTGAAGTAACAGTGCTTGCATTATTGCGTTTCGGTCGATCAGCGAGAGCGCCGAAGTCCCACCTACCCTCCCCTTTCCCTTCCTCATTCCCTTCCTCTACCCCTCACCCCAACTCAGGCTGGCAATGCAGTTACGACTCCCTTGGTGTTGCAAGTGTCTATGGACGGTGGTGATCACTTAACATCAGGTGGCCCATCTGTTCGTTTGCCTGCTATGATGTAAATAAAAATTAGGATTATACGGTGTCATCTAAGGTTGCCTTAAGTTCATTATAATTGTTTTTTTTTTTTTTGAACTGACAACACTATTGACCTAGTAAAGCCTTAACAGCTTCACTGGAATAAAATCGTCCAAATTGTGGAAGTGACAGACTATATTATAATGATATCTGGGATTTTGTGAATAAAAAGTTAAAATCTTTTTAAAAACTTTTGGTATTTTGATCCTACTCAGAACTATTAGCAGAGAATTCACATTGGGCCTTTGGGACATTCAAGTATTTGCTTACGTATAAAAAAATGCTTACTAATAATAGAATGTTTAAATGTTACTATAATAAGAGTTCAAAAACTCATTCAATTGTATTAAATAAGCGTAGAGAGTAAATAATAAAGATGTATTTAAATGAAAATTATTTTAACAAACACATCATCAGGTTTACATTACGTAAAAAATGTAACCAAAATACACGACGCAACAAATAGACAAATCGAAACTAAAATAATCTTTTAAATTATCGTAATCGGTATATTAATTCATAGATAAATAATTGCAAGATACTGTTTTTATAGATCAATATATAAATAAAAAAGCGTATACTTGCAACAAAAAAAAAACATAATTACCTTATCAATTTTTTCAACTTTCAATACCGCTAGTACATCCTTAGTATCCTTATCCTGAATGATAAGCCAATAGGTGTTAATCAAGCGACTATTATATAAACGACACACAACTAACGCACTTGCAAAAGTACTACACTCTACAAACAACTTAATACATTACTATACACAATATAATAGAAATACACAAGTTTGTATTTTTGCCTTAATTCAACAACTGAACTGTTTACACATAGTTTCTTTAGTTATCAATAACTTTCCCAAAGTGTTATATTTTTTGAAATTTTATATGACCAATTACATGCCACGTTTCTTCACCAGATACATAGACATACCCAGTGATATACCTAGCTTAAAAGGGTTCCATATCAAAAGTTAGTTGAACCTATGTTTTCTTACTGAATAAGATCACCCTTTTCATGACACATGATTTAAGGGTCACTATGACCCAGGCTCAGTCATTATTTCCACTATTATTTAACTATGAGCCAATTATTAATAAATAACATTTTGAGGTAGTAGGTAGTATTTTACAAATTTTTGCCTACATATGCCAGGATCTTTGATGAATTGAAATTCAGTATCATTGTTATGGCTGACACAAACCATCTATTAGTAAGTAAGTATCAGTAGGGATAAGTAATTAGTAGTAGTTGTTAAGTATAAAAAATGGTTGTATAATTCTTAATCTTAAATATGAATATTTATATATGTTGTGTTAATTATACAATTTAATTCCAAAATACAACAGTATTTCTATGTATATATGTGTACTATAATATCATAAAAAATACATTGCAAAAATAATTAAAAAAAAAAGAACAATCTACACTGTAAATTAATGTTGAAATTAATAGGAAGCTAATACAAACTCACATTATTAATCAGTCTTACTGTTTGTTGGTGGAATTTTAAGCTCTCAGACTCCATTCTCAATAAACTCCTAGGTTTTACAGGCGAATCGCCGACGGGTAAACAACTAATTATGTTCTCGCTAACATCCTTCGGTTTGAACTGCGGATGTTCGCAGAGTAAGGGCGAGAGTATAATAATTTCGTATTCGCAAGTGGCTGTTTCTTTGAACGAATATACCTCATGTTTCCCATGAATATAGCATACATAACGGACACGTGTCAAACGTGGTTTGCCACTTAAATCACATATTGTACCTAAAATCACACTAAATTTATTTGTATTTTATTAACTTTGAAATGTATATGTTAGTAATTAATTCAGATCAATTATACAATAATAGAAGCAGATAGGGTAGGCAAAAGTTTTCTCCACATAGAAAAAAGGATTGGTAGGCCAAAAATTTAGCTTTATATGTTTTTTTACATAAGAAAACTGTTTGAAAACCATCTTTTAATCACTTTCAACACTTATTTCTCTCTCAAAAGTGTATGTATGTAAGATACCCATCACTACCAATTTTACTAATTAATATTATTTATTGATTTCTAATATATACTTTATTTTTATTCACACCTACCATGAACAAAATATATTATTCTGTATTTTATTATTTGAATAGTAAAAAACATATGAATAAGAATGGTGTTAACGTTACATATTTCAAGAACTGTTAAATAAAACCTTCTTATTCCTAGGTCATAATATTATTTTCACATACTGCACACACTAATGCAAAAATTGCAAAAATGAGTTATATATGTAATAATTGTCCGAAAGCATGTCTTGGAGCGATAATGATGTTTACGTAGTATGCATAATTTTCGTATTAGGACATGAATGTCTTTACCGTTTTGGTGTGAATCAGGTGATGTTGGGAGCATCGTTACTATGGTAATTGTGACAGAATATTTTTTTTTATTCTGGAGCAATAGTCACCTAAGATATATTTGTGACCTTATTTCCCCAATATTTAAATATTTTTAGTTTTGTAACTACAATGACCCTTGTTGAATATGCCAATTACAAGCTTCACCAAGAAGATATTTCATTTCGTATACTAATTAATATCAGTGCATAATTGCAATTTAAAATAAAACTTAGTAAACCATTTGTTCTTGCTTTTTTAATTCAGTGTTACATAATTACAGTTTTTATTTTTCTTTACTGTCACAAAGTCACTTATGAGGGGGTTAGCAGGTTTAAAATATTTTTAGTGTCTTTGTTACAGTATGAGGTATTCTTTCAAAAGTAAGTTAAAAGTTGACATTGTTGTATAAGCTATTTACCCTAAATCTTGGAATATCATAATTTTTTACAATGTCAAACTTTTTAATGCTTCCCCTGAAAAGTTACATTTTTGCATACATGACAGCAATATTTTATAAAGTGATTTGAACTCTGAAACAAAACACTCACCATCATCCATGGCCATTTCAACAAAGGGCAACGTAATCCCTTGAACTTTAGTTGTTTTAGGATTATCATCACTATCTAAGACTGCATTCATCTCATTTTCAAGTTTCGCATGCTTCTCCGAGCTCCAGTATCCCAAGAAGTACTCTTGAGTAGTTACTAGTTTACCTGCCGAGGACTTGTATTTTTATTATCAAATTGTGTCTAATGTTATCTTAGGGAGTTAAATTTATATATTTTGTTTTTTATACAACAATTTTTAGCAGGAGAAGGGAAGGCGGGAAGAAGGAGGAATAACAAATAGAATTTAAATTATTGGAGTTATTCACAAGTTCTAAGTTTTTAATATTGAATGATGGAATTCTGTCTATATTAATAGCATTTTTTTTTTCGATCTGACTACGCTATTGTTCTAGCAAGGTCCCAACAGCTTCACCGGACTACTAAGGCGAGCACTTAAGGCACTCAGCCAATTTTATTTGACAACTGGCTCAAGGGTGCATGGCACACCTTGGCTTGATACATACAATTTGCGACCTATCTTAGCTAACGCTAAAAAAAAAAGCTAAGCTAACTATTCATATATATATATATATATATGTTAGTGAAACATATATGTGTACCAAGCATACATACCTCAACAACTCTTATATATATATTGTATGGGATAATTTTCTAAACTATTTCAGTTCTATAAGGGAAATAAACAAAACCCTTCTACTTTCATGTGTTAGTGTGTATGAGTGCAAGTGTGTTGAGGTGATATGCGTAATATTGTCACACTGATGTAATTTTTTGTGATACTGTATCACGCAAGCAGCACACTCAAGGGCTCCATACCGAGGGAACGGACTTAGGCTTGATCCGCTGCCGAGGGAGGCCTAGTTTGATGTGCGGGAGCGAAATTTACCCCCAAACCACGGCGGCGTGATCTATGGTTACGCGGGCATGGGCATGAACACGCTCTGTTTGAAGACAGGCTGGTACATTCAGGCTAATATTAATAGCATTTAATATAAAAAAACATATAGAGATCCCTTACCTTCTCTATCTTCATGATACTGCCGAACATACCTTCCATGGCAGACCTCATAGCTCCAATAACTCTCCAGGCGGTATGAACATATTTTTTGAGAAAACAGTGGTTTCAATAGATTAAGTGGTGACGGGCCACTATAGTCCTCTATCTTAATTGTTTCATTAGTACTTAGCTCTGGTATAAGACATTCATACTTCTCTTTTTGTGATGTTGTAACCTTTAACAAGTCCTTGTTCTGAAACTGAAAATAATTTTGTTTTATAAAACAAAAATATACTTAAAACTAAAAATAATAAGTCACACAGGAAGAACAATCAATAACACAATTGCTTTAATTCAACTAAGACTATGTTTAAACCCTTATGATTGTAAAAATACCTGCTTATAAAAATATTTCACTTATCAAGAAGCTATTACTGGCTTCAGCATGAAGTGGTCGGCTCTCCCCAGGGTAGTACCACCTTCTCAAAGAGAACTGACGTGATAAAACAGTGCTTGCATTGATGCGTTTGGTTAAGTCAGTGAGAGTGCCAGAGGCCCACCTCTCCTCACCTTCCTTCTTTTCTCTTCCTTTCCTCCCACCCCAACTGCTCCAACACAGGCTGGCCACGCACCTGCGACTCCTCTAGTGTTGCAAGTATCTATTGACTTTGGTAATCACTTAACATGAGGTGACCCACATGTTTCTTTGCTTCCAATTATAAAAAAAAGCTATTTGTCTCATTGTTAAACGATTAATGTATAATTGTTCATGATATTGACAATAGGGCAGTCTTCAACAAGTTTAGTTCAAATTTACGTATGTTTTTCTTAGCATTAATGATGTATGTAACTAAAAAATCATTATTAAATATCATAGTTTTTCGTCCCATAACTGCCTGTGAATTTAGGCCTACATATACATCTAAATATTCTATGTAGTGCATATTTATTGAGAGGAACACCAGCTATATAGAACTAAATTATTTTCGAACAAGAAACTGAAAACGGGGCAGATTTATTAAATACAAATAATGTAAAAGAAAAGGTAATCTTTCGTAAGCTAAAACATAATTAAAATACCTGAGGTTTATTATCTTCTGTGTCCACCAAATTTTCAGCAGATTCTATATCACCGGGCCAACTTATGCTAAATAGTATGCTATCATCAAAACCCCTGAGATCTTGTTTTATTCCTAAACTAAAACTTACACTACATAAAACGAGATGCAAAAGACACTTCATATTTGAATTTTAAAAGTACATATTTAATTCGAAAATATGATTATAACACAGAAAAACTAAAACAAACAGTCAAGTAACTACTCGTGACAAGTAAAATATTACTACACTAATAAAATAGAAATTGTTATGATTTGTATAATATTCATCTTGATCACCAAACACTTCGTAAATTGGTTGGCTAATCAAATATATGAGCTGGATATCTGTCATTTGTCAAAATTAGCAACGTTTCCAATGTACGCAGTATTAAAGTATATAAAAACGTATATAATGACTGTGAATGATGAGAAATGTGTACTAATATTATAAAGCTGAAGAGTTTGTTCGCTTGAACACGCTAATCTCAGAACTATACTTGTCGATTTGAAATTGCTTCATTGTTAGATAGTTCATTTATCGAGGAATTAGCTAATAATGTTGCCTTCTTTTGCGGTTCGTGGACTAGTGCCCCATCAGAATAGCTCAGAGGTGCAACGTTGGAATACATAAGTTGGCTTGCACAACTTTGGCCAGACACCAGTAGACTCGACTATTAGTCGGATGACTTACGAGTCCATAACCTAAGCGAGCAACGCGCTGGGCATCCGCTCTAGTATAGGCCCTCTTACAGAATTTGGTGGCAAAGTTATAAGCTGATTTTAGGAAGTAGATATTAAGATCCTTATTAGTGAGACCCTTGATCCATTTGTGATACGCGGCTTGCCTTTTACTAAAAGTATCAGCGTATTCATGATTATACCAAGGGCGTCCTTTACGATTACCGACGATCTCAGATGAAGCAATATAATATGCCATTGCAAACCCAATCTCGTTGACGATCGCATCGTCAATCGCTGGAGGATCCTTTCCGTCAAAATACCGTCGCCGCCAAGGAATAGAAGCGAAATAATTCCGCATTCCATCCCAATCTGCTGACAAGTAGTGCCACACCTTGCGATTGACTCTTCCACTCGCTGGGGGTGGAGCGCGTGGTACAGGTGATACTAGTTGTATCCGTGCGCAGTGATCCGATGCGCCCAAGGAGGTATTGACTGACACATTATACCCAGTTGGATTGCTCGTCAACAGAAGGTCCAGTAAAGAGGGCGCATGACCTGTGATATTAGAAATCCGGAAGTGCTGGATCACTAGTTGACTCGGGTCATGTGTTAAGGCGATGTGTTAAGACATGGTCCGTCTTGGAGGAACCCAACCACATTTCGTGGTGTGCATTACAGTCCCCCAAGACCACCAATTCTGCAGTGGAAACTGCTCCTGTGCATCGTCTAGTGTCCTAATCATGTAATCAAAGAACCGAGTAGTCTCATCATCCCCCTTATGGGATCTGTAGACGTACACACGTAGTTTTTTTTTTTTTTTTTTTCGAACTGACTACGCTATTGACCTAGCAAGGTCTTAACAGCTTCACCGAACTACTAAGGCGAGCGCTTAAGGCACTCAGCCGATTTTATTTGGGCAACTAGCTCAAGGGTGCACGGCACATTTCGACTTGGCTGTTGCGTGTTACATGCAAACTCGCGACCTATCTTAGCTAACCTAGCTAACTATTCATATATGTTTGGGTTGTTGAGACGCATATGTGTACCAAGCATACACGCCTGAACAACCCCTCCATATATTTTTTTTACCGGAAAATTAGAGTTTTTCCAGTTCGATAAGGGAAAAAATAAAACCCTTCCACTTCCATATGTAAGTGTGTAGGCGTGCACGTGTGTGGGGGTGATCGTGTAGTGTTGTAGCAATGATGTAAATTTTTATGTCACTGTATCGCGAAAGTAACGCACTCAAGGGCTCCCTGCCGAGGGATCGAACCTAGACTTGAGCCGCTGCCGAGGGGTGCCTAATCTGGTTTGTACACACGTAGATACGGCTCTGAGTGCCTAAGTCCACGTGTAGCTAAAGGACAGAGAAGGAAGGGTCCTCCAAACAGCGCAAAGACGACCGCATACCTCCGACCGTACATACACACATACACCAGTTTAAGCTTAAAAGTGTTCCTCAAGCGAGTAGCCGGGGTAGTGTAAATAAGATTTGTCGGCTAGACGGCGAATCTGTGCTTTTATCAAGTAGAGCATTTCAGGCTGTATACAATCCTGCATACAATCCGGTCACCAACCGGTCCAATGAACCTACCCGAGATTATGCCTGGTATGGTGGGGCAGCTTCTCATGGTGGTTATCCATGATTGGACCCTGTACTGTACCGCGCGTAGCCAGCGGAACAACTGTTTCTACAGGTCTCTCTGGTCGCCGGGTCAATGCAGCTCTCTTAGGCGGTGAACTTTCGGAGAATCCACGAACTGATCCCGAAACACGACGCGCAGAATTACGCGTATTATTACGGGTTTCTTCACTATATGTATAGTGGTCACGACATCGGGCTTTAAATCCCTACCACGCCGCTATCGCCATTGCCTCGTTGGTTGCTCAGCAGGGTGCACCACGTGCAGGTGAGATTGGCTTGGGTGTTTCAGGTCTTAAGATGTTATACGACACCCCTTATACCCTATCACCTCCTAATGGGAATACGCCAACCCTCCAACCATCGTCGACGCTATCGGCCTAGCAAGGCCTTAACAGCTTTACTAATTTAAGTAAATCACCCTGTATAATTTACATTCGATATAATATCTGTAATTTATTGCTATTGTATTAATAATACACATTTCTGTCTGATTCTGATTTGTTGATACTTAAACTTAAAGTATAAGATCTCATGTACTATTTATATATTTTTTGTGAAAACGAACAATTTATGTTAATAAAGAAAATTATAGTGCACTTTAGGCAACCCTAACCAACAAATATTATTGCTGTCAAGTTTACATCTCCCGTCATTCGCGGTCTCGAATAAAAATTGCAGGTGCATAGAGAACTCGAAAATGGCGTTTAGCTTTCCAGCCTTTTCTTATATTATAGCGTTAATTGTTGACGCTTTTCTCATATTCTTTTCTATATTCCACGTTATAGCGTTCGATGAGTTAAAAACTGATTACAAAAATCCAATAGATCAGTGCAATAGTTTAAATCCGGTAAGTCTTGTGTTTATCCAGATCATGTTTTTTTGGCCCGTATATCTGATTTAGATGAAATTAAGATCTTTTGTTTGTTTCAGCTCGTTTTACCGGAATATTTACTGCATTTATTGATAAATATTTTATTCCTATTTTCTGGAGAATGGTTGTCCCTGTTAATAAATGTTCCTTTGATCTTGTATCACATTCACAGGTAAGGTTATGATTTTAAAATTATTAGTAGTAATAATATACAACCAATAAGAGAGGCGAAGGAATAAATCCATACTGCCTTTTCTGAAGTTAAAATTATTCGTTTTAAAATATGCTACATGAACGACTAACAATCAATGATACATTAAAAATAAAAGTATTGAAAATTGAATTTGGTAGGTTCATCAAAATTTATGATTGAAATATGTAAAATATATGTAATTGTAAAAAATGTAATTAATTCAAGTGAACTACATACAAATTATAACAATCGAAAAAAAATAGACTTTTGAACTTTAGTAATTCTGATGACACCAATAATATAGTTAAACAAAGAAAACTGAAACATCTGAATATACATATATTTTTAAAACTTACTCCGACTTTATTACTTTTTAGTACTTCGTTTTTTTTCTAATAATTTGATATGTTATTAATTAATATTGCAAATTGTTTTTTCTGTCTCCAGTTGACTACCAACTTTAAGGTCTTGATAAAATAGATTAGTGTACATTTGTTGTTTTTTGTACATAAGTTGTGTGCTGTATCTACACTAATATTATAAAGACATCAAGTTTGTGACATTGTAGGGAGTAATCTCAGAAACTGTTGCTCTGATTTGAATAATTCTTTCAACATTATATAGCCTAGTTGTCAAGGAAGGTTCTAAGTTATATATTATCATGCTAAGACCAATAGAAGGGGAGCACCAATGAAGAATGTTTCAAAATCATTTTTTATTGAGAGATTCCACTGCGTGTTGGCGTTAATCCAAAGTAACTACTCCATGCAAATGAAGTCACGTGCAGAGGCTAGTTGTTTATATAGAAATTATATTTGCTGAGGATGGTTTGTTATATTATAATTATGATGTCATCCACAATTTTTCCTATTTACATTTAATTGGTACTTAAAATTATTAACAAGTAATCACTACCAAATTAGGCCTCCCTCGGTAGCGGCTCAAGTCTAGGTTCGATCCCTCGAACTGAAAAAATTCTAATTTTCCGATAATAAATATATGGAGGGGTTGTTGGTGCATGTATTCTTGGTACACATATACGTTCCAACAACTCATACATATATGAATAGTTAGCTAGGTTAGCTAAGATAGGTTGTGATTTTGCATGCAACAGGCAACAGCCAAGCCGAGGTGTTCCGTACACCCTTGAGCTGGTTGCAAAATAAAATCGGCTGAGTGCCTTAAGCGCTCGTCTTAGTAGTCCGGTGAAACTGTTAAGATCTTGCAGGGTAAATAGCATAGTTATTTCGAAAAAAAAAAATTCAAACTGTCAAAATTATGTCAAATACAGTTACAGTATTATATACCTAGGAGCTATTGTTTAATTATTTCTGTAATTTTCTGTTTCCTAATTACATTCTTCTAACAATCAAAATTATTTTTTCAGATATTATACAAGGCCAGTGATGTCTGGACCAGGTCTTTATGACCCAACGAGCATAATGAACGCTGATGTTCTAACAGTTTGTCAAAGGGAAGGATGGATTAAGCTTGCATTTTATTTGTTGTCTTTCTTCTTATATCTTTATGGGTAAGAATCTTTATTTATCAATATTAACCTATTTATGTTAAAAACAAGTATACCATCACAATTCTGCATGGTGTACTGTCCACTACAATTGCATGCATGTGCATGCAACTAGGCTCATGGACACAGTCCTGTATCATACTGTCTGCCTATTCACTTCAATAGAAGCCTTCATTGAACCCTGGAGCCAAAAGAAAGGCTATTCTACCAACTCTTCTCATTATTTTTTATCAAAGTATATTTCCTAAAGTCAATTCCTGATAGAGGCAGGTGTGTGAATTTTTTTCCTGCCAGTCTTATGAGCCTTGCTCCTACTTGTTAGCTTTTAATAAGCAGAGGAAAACTAGAAGCATTCACTGATTAATGTAAATAAGTTAAAAATTTGTTTTTTAAATATACTGAGAAATGGTATTAAATTGAGAAAATATTAATTTTATGAAAACACAGTTGCCAGATTGATGATTAATCCTTCTAATTATGTTTAATGAAAATGTGACTGTTTTCTAAAGTTATTTTAATTTGTATGTTTACTTATTACTTAACTATATTGTAAATATATAAAAATTAATGAATTATTTTATTCCAGAATGATTGTAGTGCTGATAGCTGTTTAAGCATTGAGAGTGAAATTAGTCATACACAGATAGATATACTCCAATAAGCCTTAATTTATTTTATTGTAGCTATGTCTGTAATGCGAGAATGATCAAAGTTTGTATGGCGATTGTTATTTCATGAATGTCCAGAATTTTGATAATTATATATTATTATAATAAAATGAGAAAGAAAAATGAATGTTTTTATTTTTTTCTTGTTATGTCATTGTATTTCATTTCACAGATTATATATACTTGTCTACACAGATTCATTGAATTTAATTGAAATGAAAAAACATAATATAGTACATATACATTCTACCCAAATTTGTTGATGTAAAATATTATAATCTATACTAATATTATAAAGAGGTAAAGTTTGTGAGTTTGTGGCGTTGTAGGGAGTAATCTCAGGAACTACTGGCCCGATTTGAATAATTCTTTCAGTGTTTTATAGCTCATTCATCGAGAATGGTTATAGGCTATATATCATCACGCTAAGATTAATAGAAGCGGAGCACAAATAAAAATGTTTTAAAATCGGGACGCTTTGAGAACTGCGTGTTAGTGTATCTATTCCACGCGAACGAAGTCGCGGGCAGGGGCTAGTTATCTAATAAAAAAAACAAAATTGCACTAACAAATTAATGAAAATGGAACGAATTTAATAATCACTGACTTTTAAAAAAATATTTTGACTTTAATAAATTCTAGGTTCAATTTAATAAAAAAGTATTACCATAGACTAAAGCATAGAGTAACATGTACAAATTTCAAGAACGATGCTCGTCCTTTATCAACCAAATATGCAAGAATGCATTTGTAACTATGCCTAGTCCAATTATACATGTAATAATAAAAAAAATGTAATTTAAGGTATGTCAACAGTTTCAGGAAAGACTATTCGTTGAAAATTGGGTGAGCTAAATATTACGGAAATTGTAAACATCCGATGTATTTTAATAAGGCTAAATTTACTTTACATAACCATTTATGTAACAAGATGGTACATTACTATTTTTACAAGATCTATACATTTAATTTTTTTTTATCCGTTACAATTATTATATATTACATTTATTTTTAAATTAAAACTGGATACTCTGTCCACTACCACATATACTCAATTACTTACTGTAATTATTCTAATAATTTGTTAGAATCCATTGATAATACAATACATATGTATTGAACGATTTCAATAATATACGACACGAACGATGTACAATAAAATATTATAAGAAACATTATGTACATATACTGTGTGGATCCTTATATTTTTTTCTTCAAAGAATGATCGTAAAAACCATTAATACAGTTTACAAGTAAAAAAGGCTTCTTGGCGATATAATTAAAAATTTTAATAAACATTTTAGAGTAGGGTATTTGTTACCGATGTACGAATTTGATTACATTCCGCATTCTAGAACGCTGGAATCCCTCGAAATTTCTAGACTAATATTCAAAATATCAAAGAAACCCAAGAACCCAATTTGTCTTCTATATATATATTCTTTTCATAACACTGGTCCTAACAACACTTGTTAGTTTAAGAAAAAGAAAAAAACAAATGGCGTTTTTACGAAGCAAAAAACGGCGCATACGATATCCGAATATTAATGTTAGTGCCCAGGCTAACAGGCTGACCTACAGATAACAGAGCGAAAGTCTCCAGGTAGTTGGCATACATTCGTACTGGTTGATTCTGCGCCGAATCTTTTTATTTGATCCCTTGATATATTTATTTTTACGGAATATTAATTACTTGGTCTGAATTGTGAGACCGTATCGTAAATTAGCAGTTGCAAATATATTTGGTAAAGATGTCTTTACTTATAGTATCGTCACTTTAACTCTTCAGCCTATTATTTGAATTATGAACCACATAACTCCGAAACTCGTCCGCAAATATGAAAAAAACACGATTGAACGAGAGCGGTCAAAAAGTTACAGTATTTTTATATCAATTAATATTAACCAATACATAAATGGTTTTGTTTTTCGTGTACACAAATATACATCACTGCTACAACACTACACGATCACCCTTACACACGTGCACGCCTACACGCTTACACATGAAAGTGGAAGGGCTTACCTTTTTCCCTTATCGAACTGAAAAACTCTCAATTTTCCGATAATAAATATATGGAGGAGTTGTTGAGGCGTGTATGCTTGGTACACATATACGTTTCAACAACTCATACATATATGAATAGTTAGCTAGGTTAACTAAGATAGGTCGCGATTTCGCATGCAACAGGCAACAGCCACGCAGAGGTGTGCCGTGCTAGCACCCTTGAGCTGGTTGCCAAAATAAAATCGGCTGAGTACCTTAAGCGCTCGCCTTAGTAGTTCGGTGAAGCTGTTAAGACCTTGCTGGGTCAATAGCGTAGACATTTTGAAGAAAAAAGTTTTTCGTGTATTAAATCACGAATGTACAAAGTATGCTAAGTATTACCTGTTTTATAAACTTCAACAGGAAAAACGAAATTTATTCATTTATTTTAAGGATTTCCGTAAGGAAGTACTTATATTGTTGGAAAAACGGAATGCATACAAAGAGACACATTATAAAGCTTAAACAATTAGAGTATGAATTGTTCTAATTAGGAATATAACTGTTAAGAATTGTAAGGATCAGGATCAAATAATAGAATAATCATCGTAAAATAGCAAGGTTTTTTTTCGTAGTCCGGTGAAGCTATTAAAACCTTGCTAGATCAATATAGTGTCAATAGTCAATAGAGAGAGTCAGTTCGAAATAAAAAAGCAAGGTTTTTGTTTTCAAATTATTTATAAAAAAATATCTTGATTTATAAAGGTATATTAAGAAATCTGTATCCTCTATGTAGGTATATCGTATTTTTTTTTTTTGATAATTATCTTTTCAATAGGTCATTGAACACGAATTCTGGACATTTATGTGATTGTGTATGTAAAATCCGTTATCCTTACCAATATTATAAACAAATTTTTATTCACGATTTTGCTCCTTTTCATGAGGGTTTGATCTATGTCTCAGGAATAGAACTTTTTATTCACAAAGAGTAAACAAATAAACTCAGAGTCGCATCGTAATTACTAATATCTTAATTACGAGGATGAGTTTGTTTATTTGTTTCTTACGCTTTTACGTCGTAACTACTTAACCGATCATTATGAAATTTCGTTTAAACGTAGGGGTACAAAAAAATATTGTTAACCGTATATAAGATAAATCTACGCGAACGACGCCGCGAGCAAAAGCCGCTTTTCTAATATTCGGATTACACATCGCAATTATTACAGCCTCGGCTTAATTCAAAGGACATGGATATGAACTCATCAGCTCAAAAACTACATATTAGCAATTCGCAATGCCTAAAAAACGACAGTTAATCTTATAATTCCTCTATTATTGGAACAAAACGAGAACATTTCTCGACTGTTTTACTTTCTTCGCGTTATTTTCTTCACTGAATGTGGTCCGCTACATACCTAAGTGCACTCTTATTTTTATTAACGTGGGGAAATCCTCGTGGACACGCCACCCTCCCGGGTAAGACAATGGGTAGTGTCAAAATCAAAAATTCTTTTTCATTTAGGCCCTAATAAGGCGCTTATGAACGTCAAAAACTACCACCGGTTCGGAAAACAATCCAGCCATCGAGAAGAACCGGCAAGAAACGTGTGAAACTCGTACCCACTAAAATCCCACTGTGTACCGGCGGCCGCATTCGTTGGGGCGGCATGGGACCGGAACTCCATTGTCACGGTCATCGCAGTCCATGCCTGCGCGTGATTGCGACTATGCTCGGCAGAGACAAATTTCCTCTACCGCCACAACCAGAACGCAACGCTGCTCCCCCCAGCGCAGCACACTCACACGGAGTGCTCCGTAAACGATCATTGCTCGCACGACTCCCTTGAAGTGGGTCTCGAACTGCAAGCCCATCCGTGGTCAGGTCCATATATTTCATCTTGATCCCCACCTTGATGCGGGCGCCCTCCACATTAATAAGGGCCCCAGTGGGTGATCAACTGTGAAAACATCGCATAGTCAACCACAGTAATCACTTCAGTCCATAACGAATTAATTAAATTAATAAAATAATTAATTCGGATTTTCTACGTTTATAATCACCATTAGTCAATGTGACTAATTGGTAATATCAACCACAATGACTTTCTGATGATTTAAATATAAATTATAACTACAATTTAATTCCGAATAATCCATTATACAGTGGAATAACTTTGAAAAATAACAATAACTTTGAATCAACATTTGACTGGTATAGCCATTCGACAAACTAAGTTACATAATTTTCAATGTTTTATATATTCATTTCAAAATTTGTAATATTCTGATTTTATACCTTTTCACAAATTAGCCTTATCTATAAAAAAAACAACATTTTTGTCTGTTCGTTAGTAAACTAAATCAAATCAAAAATATTTTATTCAATTTACCGGTGTGAATATAATATGGAAGAAACTAACTCTTCTACTGTTCTACATAAAATACTAATGCGTAATAAAAAAACTAACTTTTACAAATGATATTATTGATAATACTCGTAAATATTTATTAAACAAAAAAAAAGAAAGTAGGTTGAAAAACAGAGTAGGACGATATATGTAATTGTTTTGTATGTACATATTTGTTGTACACTTTTATACCTGCAGGGCTTATTATTTGGTATTGGCAAAAAGCCAAAAAGGTACTTCTGCGAACCGAAGACCATTGACTTCGTATTTTGCACATTGATACCAAATGAAACTAATAATTATTCATACCTTTAGGTCTATAGGCTATATTAGGTGCATGATACTTCATTTAAGAAATTGACAATTTAGAATTAGAAATCCTAAAAAAGTATATGTCGCTCAATTTCATAATTCCAAAAAGCCAGAAAAATTAGCAAACATTTTCTGTTGCTGATACAAGAAACAGCTATTAAATTTAATGAACTAATGTTAATGACCTATATTTCTTTTTTAAGATCAACTTACTAACTACCTCGTTTTATAACTTACTAGCAACCTAGCCTGCGATGTTTTCCTACGTTAAATTGCAATGGAACACTTAAAAACACAGAAAAACCCGTACTCTCATAATTATTGCCTTATTTTATTATTGCCTCTTTGTACTCTTTATAACCTTTGATCATAATTTTATTTAATGCTAAATTACGATGATAATAAACATGCTAAATTTAGAGGGGGATTAGCTTTCAAGTGCATCTATCGGAATACACCAAGAACAGGTACTTGGCGACAGATTTTCAACTCGGCTTAGAAATAGCCCTGCAACCATGGTTGCATCATACTATTTTCCTTCAACAAAAGCACCAGCTGAGTTAGAAGAATTGGGACCTACTTTGATCAACACGATGTCCAAACATGTAACCAACTGTGATAAGTCTACAGTGAAAAAATAATGCCCCTCCAGTTATGAAGAATCTGCAGTGGTAGAGCCACGCTGAAGCTATATTTGGTTTCAGCATGAATGATTCGGCTCGCCCGGGGTAGTACCACCCTCTCACAGAAAACTGATGTAAAATATCAGTGCTTGCATTGTTGCGTATCATTCGGTCAGTGAGAGTGCCGAACGACTACCTCCCTCTTTCCCCTCCCTCCTTCCACGTTCTCACTCACGCTTCCCTACAAATACAGGCTGGCAACACACTTGCGACTCCTCTGGTGTTGCTAGTGTCTATGGATGATGGCGATCACTTAAAATCAGGTGATCCACCTATTCCTTTACCTCCAATGATATAAAACCCCTAGTTATAAAGTACATAACAGCTGTATCTAAACGTATTTTCCTCATTTGTTATTGTTTTTAATTCGTATCGTTAATAATAACATCCGTTATCAGTATATAATTAATTAAAGCTCATTTATTGTTTACAAAGACTCGACGTACAATATGAATGTGTCTTTGAACCTACACTTGAACGATTGCTACAGGAAGTAAATATATTTTTCCCATAAGTACTCTCTGTATACTGAGTTCAACTTTAACTTCAACTTTATCCTTCAAGAATTTCTAAAGGAGTAGATAATATATCCAAATTACATACAATTTTTAGAGCGTTTTATCGTCTAAAATAATATGCTCCGACTTTAAGACCGATCAAAAGGTACACATTTGTGAAGGTTTAGAAATTATATCCTTGTTAATAGTATGGGAAATCACGATAAGACATCCTTAGTATTAAAAATAAGGGAAGCCATTTTTCGCTATTCCGAACAACACTGTCAGAATATATTTGTACAAATAATAGTGATTTTTTTATATACACCTTACTTTACGATAACTGTAATTCATATGTACATATATATATAGCAAATACACTAGTGACCTGTCCCAGCTTCGCTAAGGAGCAATATGCTTATCAATACAGTGTCATAAATGTCCACGTGATTTTGCATTTGTAACATGCACCTTTAACTTCGTGAAGTAAACATGTTGGTACACATACTTGTTCCTTTATGTATGTATAGCTTCATTTAGCTTAGAAAGATTGGAGTTACATCCGAGGCACTCACGAGGTTACTCACGCCGAGGTTTGGCCATTACGAGGACATCCTTAAGCTTGTTTGCCAAACGGCTGAGTTCCTTAAGCGCTCGCCTTAATAGTCCTGTGAAGCTGTAAAGAACAGTCAGGCCAATAGCGTACTCATTTTAGAAAAAAGCAATATATACACGTTACTAAAATTAAAGATTTTTTTTTTGTTGCGAATAATGTATAAAGTAGTGGTAAAGCCACGCTGAAGCTATTATTGGTTTCAGCCTGAATGGGTCGTTTCCTCCGGGGTAGCACCACCCTCTCACAGAAAACTGACGTGAAGTAAAAGTGCTTACATTGTTGCGTTTCGTTCGTTCCTCTGGGGTTGCTAGTGTCTATGGACGGCGGTGATCGCTTAACAACAGGTGCCCCGCATGTTCGTTTGCCCCTTATATGACATAAAAAAAAAAATATAATTTTGAACCTAAGGTTTTTCTAACATATTCATTAGTATTACATGGTGTTAAAGGTAACTATCTATATATATAAAAAAGAAACTGCGTAATGTATGTACGCGCATAACTTCAGAACGCCGGCAATAAATTCGATTTTTTTTTATTTGTGTTCGTTACTGTCACGGCAAAGTTTGTTTAAAAAAAAACATGTAAAAATCGATCAATTAAATAAAAGTTTTTTATTAAGATTTTGGTGGCAAGGGTGCATCAACACCCAAACCTTCAAAAAAATAATAGAAAAAAGTTATTTCATTGATCGATTTCATTTGTTTTAAGGTCCAGAAACATTATTGGACGCGGCTGACGGACGTTGTTTTGAAAATAGTTTAGAGGTTAAATCATGTTTTGTTTATTTTGATGTGAGTTTAGAAGTTGGGTCGTATTTACTGCTGAAATACTACCAGGAAGGCGTCAAAATATCGGTCGGCGTACGCGTAACGCAAGTCGGGTATACAGTCTTCGAGATAATGAGACGGAAGAAGAGCAATGTCAGCTTTTGAAGGAAGAAGGAGTATTTCTCAAGCGAGATCTACCACCTCCTAGGAAGAAGGACCTCCCAAGAATACCATCGACTTCAAGCGAGAGGCGACCACATAGCCGGTGAAGCTGTTAAGACCTTGCTACGTCAATAACGTAGTCAGTTGGAAAAAAAAAACGAACGTTTGGCGTTTAGATATAATGCAACAGTCGATTACGCTGGTGATAAATGGGTTGATTTTGGAACAATGAATACTACTTATCGATATTGCAATCCTTTGAGGTTTTGACCTAAACCAACAGGATTATATTGCACGAATGGAAAGATCAAATTACCGAAACTAATCGTATCATTTTATTTTAACTTTATTTCAATATATGGTCCTATTGACAAAAGGAGCCACTGTTTATTTTTTTTTAATTTTGTCATGATACAAAGTCTTTTAGGAATTCAGAAAATATGGCGGTACGAAGTTCGCCGGGTCAGTTAGTTTTCCATATTAATTGCCCAAAGGAACTAAACATGATAGTGTTTGGTTATAATCGATATAGGAAAAAACTGGTAATCCATTATTTTGTAATATGTAAAGTTTAAAAATACTGACTTGGGACTATCAATGGGAGATAGATAAAAACCATTATGGATTTTTCTATTCACTTTTAAATATATACAGATTGCTACATTATTTTGTTGCGTCACATTAAAGTTTGACCATATATGTCGATTTTTCTCCACTTTTTGAAATGCATATTAGAAAAATAGTTAAATCGATAAAATTTTATGAAAAGTTGGGTGCAAAGTCTTGCAAAATTTGCACTGGTGTCGTATATAATATTGAGCAACTATATCGGAATCTTTGTAATAAAAAACTCGCCATATAATACGGTCGACGATAATATTAAATAACTATATCCCGTTCAAAGTTATCAAACAATTTGATATTAATTGAATATCGACACGAGAGCAAATGTTTACATGGTGACTTTGTGCACACGTTTCAGGTGTGCAAGAATGGCAAACAATCTTATATTAATACTAAAAAGGTTTGCATACATCAGAAATCAGAAGTAATAGATGATTATTGGTTTGAATAATAATTCGTGTGCACATTTCAAACGAAGCTTAGTAACTATAAGATATAAACCTAGCATTAATTAGCGTGACTTAGTAGATGTGGCAATTGTCATTGATGTACGGTGATTTTCTAAATATTGCAATACATTCAGATTTCTTGTCACTTCTTCTAGTGAATGAAATTAATTAATTAAGAAATGAATTCGTTTACTAACAATGAATATCACAGAATACCATACGTGATTTATTTAAGAATAAAAAATATAATTATTCTACTCTCATTGCCGTTATGTATATGTTATCTGACATATAAGTAATTTAATTAAAAAATAAACTTAGTTGCCGAAGAAAATAACCACTAACTGTAACATATTTCTTATTCACATCCTATCCTATATACAGGTAATTTAAGGAAAAAGAAAATTTAAGATCAGTGTCGAAGAAAACAATTGCTAACGAAGTTCAGAAAGATAATCATTATAAAGGTATTAAAATTACATATGCACTACAAATGAGTTACATAATACAAGATCAAGGCTTGAACTTATGATCACAACCTTATCTGATGTAATGATGTCATGGATTTACATTGTAACATTCTAGACTTAGAAGGACTCTCTACCGGATCACATCATAGGGACTTAGTGACAAATTTTTCAACTTGATGGTTACACTATCTGTTCCGAGTTACACAACCGAACTGCTCGTTAGGTATTATATATAATTTGTGCAGTTCGTGCACTTTAACATTTTAGTATTAAGACAATATGTATTACTTCAGTTCGCAATCAACCACACGCGACTCACGAGCATGGCAGCTATTTACCATTAGCGGTGAATTATTATAAACCATTTAATAACCATTTCGCCAATAAAACATTTACCAATTAAAACATTTCATTCTTCATAGGCGTTCGAGCCGGATCTGAACCAGCGACCTATGAACTGTATCCCTACCACTATGCTATTATTTCATCGCGATGTATTCCCTTAACGAAAACATTACTGTAAGGACATGATCCTACGTTAAACAACACAACGTTGAAACTCGCTGCAATTAAGCCATATCGTATGATATATATAACTAGCCTATACCCGCGACTTCGTTCACGTGGAATAGATACATTAACACTAACACGCTGCTGCGTGCAGTTCTCAAAAGGAAAAACATCCCGATTTTGAAATATTATTCATCTGTACTCCGCTCCTATTGGTCTTAGCGTGATTATATATAAAACTATGAATGAGCTATATAAAACTGAAAGAATTATTCAAATCGGACCAGT
>JACEII010000033.1:4032534-4087380 GCA_014332785.1 Antheraea mylitta
GTCTATAATTCAAGTATGAATGTAGGTCTTATGAATAAAGCCACAAATCTAATTTACATTTCCATTCATGTTTTCTTGAAGGTATTGGATATAGCACGTTGTCGTCTGTACTTAATGTCATATGATGTTCTGAAAATAACTTGTCACGTCCGAGCCGACGTCTCAACAGTCGATCGCGTGTAATATCAGTGTTCGAACGGACGCGGTGCTGACCACAGCGACCGCACGATGAATAAACTACTCGCTTTTTCCATTTTACTCGCGCTCAGCCACGATGTATACTCCGCGCGTATACTTGGCCTTTTCCCCCACACCGGCAAGAGCCATCAAATGGTATTTGAACCGCTACTCCGTAAGCTAGCAGAAAGAGGTCATCATGTCACCGTCGTATCGTTCTTCCCTCAGAAAGACCCACCGGCAAACTACACCGATATCAGCTTGGAAGGTATCGCCGACGTCGGGCTGGAGAGTTTTGATTTATCATTCTACGAGAATCCGAATAGAGTTTTGAAGTTATTGGGTTTGGATAAAATTGTTAAGCAGCTTACGGAATTTCAACCGTTGGCAGATATGGCTTTGAACGGTTGTTCGAAGTTAGTCGAATTTAGACCGCTGGCTGAAGCGTTGAGGAGTGATTACGATGTGATATTAGTGGAGAACTTCAACAGTGACTGCATGCTCGGTCTAGCATATGTTTACGGGCAATCAGCTCCTATTATCCAACTGTCGTCTACCGGTCTAATGCAGTGGTCGTCGGACCGTTTCGGTGTGTCGGATAACCCCGCATTCGTGCCTATTATCAGTTCTGCGTTCACAAATCCCATGTCCTTCCCGCAAAGGCTGGAGAACACTATATTGAACATATATTACAAATTGTGGTACCGTTACACTGTACAATTGAAAGAGAAAGAGATAATTGAGAAGCATTTCGGTAGACGCATACCCGATCTTGAGGAACTCGCAAAAAACGTCTCTTTGCTTTTCACAAATGTGTTTCATAGCTTAAACGGTGTTCGACCCTTAAATCCCGGTGTTGTGGAAGTTGGCGGGATGCATTTAGACCACAATCGAAAGGTTATACCCAATGTAAGTGACATTTGTTTTAATATTCCGAGTAGATAACTATTTTATAGAAATCGAATGCAAATTAAAACGTTTATTACTCTAATATCGACTTAAGCAACATTTCGAGCTTTTGTTTATTATTTTGAGACTAATATATTGTTGGACAAAGCGAAAATATTACTTATTTAAATAACAATAGATGGAATACAAAACAATCTACAGCATATTTTATTCAAATGTTTTGTAAATAGTATACAACGATCAGTAATGTAATATGTAGTATTATGGACGGGTAAGTAGGTAGTTTTACTTCCATGTAGCATTGCATTGTATTCAGCGTAATGTAGGTAAGTCGTAGCAAACTGCAGATAAAGAGTTAGATTTATCAATAAAATGCTTCAATAAACGCTGTATGAAGTTATGCAAAGTGTAATAAATTTGTAATAGCAATTCTTATTATTTCATGTTACCTTTGTAGTTACGTAATGTTAAGTTCGGAAGCGCTAGGATTGTGTTTTTAAAAACTATAAGTCGATTTTAGACCGTTTATTAATATATTGTCGATTTTAGACAAAGGACTATATACTTAAAACTATCTGGTCGATTTTGAGACCTCTAAAATTATGTCTTAAACCTACGAGAGGCGATGCTATACGCTTTCAAAAATCCTTAACTTATTTCTTACTTTACTTATTGTAGTGTGCTGACCTAGCGTCTAGCTCCCATCCTGTTCGGGGAACGCTAGGCACGCTTAACGGGGTTTAGACGTGTGTATAGAGTCTGTGGAAATATAACTATCTATTTGCCTTTTAACATAACACACATCAATGATTGCATCGTAGAATATATGTTAAATAAATAATCGTTGATTTATTTTTTTACTTTGGTTTCTAAAAGATAAATAAGAGGTATATAGTATATGTGTACTGTGACATTTGTAATGGCCTTATTTTTATTTATACTTCCATATTAGGTCGTTCTTTTGTTAGCTGTAAGATCACCTTCTATCTTAAAATAAAATAAACACACATATATTAAAAATAACAATATATTATCAAAACATTTTACTTTGTCATTCAACTGTAGGGACACAATGTAAGCGTGTAAGGCAGAGTGCATGGTAAGCAAGAAGCAGAAGGAGCAGTAACTCAATCGGAGGTCAAACATCTAAACCGATGGAACCCCGAAACAATAATAACTTAATTCATTTTTAGACATTCACAATACATACATTCAGAGTTTTAAGTTAATACTTGAATTTTACCGTCATTTGTAATATTCCAGAATATTATTAGAACATTTGTAACTTTCATCAGCACCTGACTAATATATACTAATAGCAATTTTCCCTTTTGACGCAAGTTATGTACAATTTTTAAGCGCAGTATCGTAACTATTGTATTTAATTAGACGATCACGGTTGCTAGTTTCGTTTCATTGCCTCATAACAAATTAATAAAAAAAGAAAGCTGTGTATATATTTATCTTTTAATAATCTTGTCTTTCATCAAAATTGTTGATTAAGTATGTCTTATCCAGATAATATGGTATATTATATCATAAGTCGCGTATCTGAAAAGTGGCAAGAGAGATTAAATTAGTTAAATTAATATCATACAGTTATTAACCATTGTAATTGTACAAATTACATATAATTACGAAATTCCTTACAAATTTGAAATTTCAACAGTGAAGTTGAACAACAGCCCAAGCCGAGGTGTGCCGTGCACCCTTGAGTTAGTCGCCCAAACATCCCAAATCGGCTGAGTGCCTTCAGCGCTCGCCTCAATACTTCAGTGAAGCTGTAAAGACCTTTCCAGATCAACAGCTTTTTTATATCGAAAAAAAATTTTTTTTTTTCCTTTTTTAAATCATCGCAGACATCTTGGCGCGTGAGATTTGGCATAGTTGATGTTCGTATGGAGAAAGGAGTTCAGAAAAATAGAATATATGTTTATAATATATATTACAAATACATGAATTAAAATAAAAAAATAATTATGTTCATACTGAATATCGAATACGTAAAAGTCCTATTTTCTCCAATCTTAATATTGACAATATTAAGATTAGTTGATAGTTACTGAATAAAAGAAAATCACGTGACGAACAGAAGAAGAAAAGATACTGAACTATTTTATCTTCGTATATATCTTATTATATACTAATCATGACAAAACTTTAATGAAACTACAAAAGATCTTCCTAAAAGTCAGCAGTTTTCTTCGCAAAAATATTTTTTTGTATCTTAAGAAATGTTTTATCTAGTAAAATAGTGAATCGCGTTATAGTTATTATTGTAAATTGTTAGGAGGTGTATAACACATAGTCAATGCAATAAAATAAAAACATCGTAGTTACTTTCACTCTTTATTTTGCCAGAGCTTTGGCTTGCAGAACTTTTCACATAAGAATGCGCATAAAATTTATAAGACGAACTATATAAATCAAATCAATTACCATTTACTTATAATTCTGCTACATGTTTTAAGTAACACAAAGATAATAATTAACGAACAAATTAATATTATTTACGCACATCAATTCTATATAAAATCATTGTTATTTATGATCTGAAATATGTTTAGCTATACAATTATGTATGTAGAGTAGCGATATCTAGCCCTTTATAGGTTAAACTATGGAAGTCAAAGCAATTACTATTATTATCATAAAACTAATGTTATGCGAGTAATAAATTAATAATATCAATTCCTACGAATAAGTCCATCTAGAAAAAAGTATTAATATATAACCTAAAACCCGCTATCTGGTAATAAAAGTTTCATCAAGATCATTTTAGCGTTTTCAGACTAGACGTGACAAAGAATATACGCTTAAAATTTATATATAGAAGCGAACCCCGCCTGGATGCAATGTATAATATTAAAATGGAGTAAACGATTATGGGGGTTTTTTTTTCGAAGTGACTACGCTGTTGACCCAGCAAGGTCTTAACAGCTTCACCGGACTACTAAGGCGAGCGCTTAAGGCACTCAGCCGATTTTATTTTGGCAACCAGCTCAAGGGTGCACGGCACACCTCGGCTTGGCTATTGCCTGTTGCATGCAAAATCACGACCTATCTTAGATAACCTAGCTAACTATTCATATATGCATGAGTTGTTGAAACGTATATGTGTACCAAGCATACACGCCTCAACAACTCCTCCATATATTTATTATCGGAAAATTGAGTTTTCAGTTCGATAAGGGAAAAAAAGTAAACCCTTCAACTTTCATGTGTAAGCGTGTAGGCGTTCAAGTGTGTGGGGGTGATCGTGTAGTGTTGTAGCGGTGATGTATATTTGTGTGTCAAAGATTAAGGGGGTCTTACCAAGTTCTATATTTCTCACTTTGATAGTTCATCAGAGCCATAAAAGTTATCTAAAGATCTTAAAAAAAAAACTTTTTTTAATACGCGAAATATTATGTAAGATAAGAAGGGTAGTTTTAATCTACAGTCTGCTCCAATTTTTTTAACCGCACTGAAGAGAGTTGTGCAGTTTGTGAGGTTGTAGGAGGTTAATATCTAGATCTTCTAGACCTTGTTTTTTTTTCGAATTGACTACGCTATTAACCTAGCAAGGTCTTAACAGCTTCATCGGACTACGCTTCACTAAACCGATTTTGAAAATTCTTTTACCAATAGAAAACCACGTTATTTGTGAGTGTCATAGGCTATTAATCCGAAAACTGAAAAGACTTTTTTGTGGTAGTCGGATTTGCAAAGTAAGTCGGAAAAAAAAGGTCGAACAAAAACGTTTTTTACGGACGCTGCCTTAAAGACGAGAGATATATGACCGAGTTCTAGAGAAAAGCTGTAGAGCTTAGTAATGCCTACAAAAAAGTCACCGACAACATATGTCTATCTTCTATAACTAAGTCACAGAAAGTAGTTTGGTCATATTATCAACGACAATTATGAATCCTTAACAACGTACATAGCACTCAGTACTAACTGAATCACACCCATAATTCAGCACAAGTAAGAATGTTTACCGCCAATCGAAGTGGGCACTGGTCAGCTATTATAGGTATAAACGCCAATTTTTAATTCCAAATAACTTTGTTTTCAATTAAATTCTTGGCTGTGTTACAGTCTGGATATATTTCAGTACGGCCAAAAAGATTGACGAACTGTATAGTAAACGCCCAACGCCGCTAAAGTTTTTTATTAGATAAGAAATAATACTATATTTGTTAAAATAGCATCGTAAATAACCAATTATTTTCTTAATATTTTTAAGATATGCAAGTTATACTGTATTATTTTTACGTACTATCTCACAAGGTTTAGTCAGCGTTATCCATTAATCCTTGTTACTTTATTAGAATTACGTCGACTTTTCTCTAATTATATTAATACAGTTACCTCTTTTATGCACTTAAATATTCTTAAAGAGGTCTTCTACATAATAGTGAACACATCGATATACGTTTTCTAGTTAAGAAGAATTAAAGTATCATACAGACAGACACGAAAATCAACCTTGTTTTATGATATTTATCGATAGATATCAATAAACAGATAGATACAGATTTATAAATGTATAATTTATGACTGATACAATATCGATTTACAATGCCATTTCAATATACATTAATTGGTTGAGTAGACTCTCAAGTATCAATAAGAACTATATTTAAGTAAAACTTCTTACGGGAACGCTTTTAAATTCTGATCCGTAACTTCTCTGCGTGACGAAGAGTGGCGGGGTGAAACACTGTGCCGGGTAGAATGTTGAACACACCGGCTTTCGTCCGATCGCCGAAGTCGAACGCGGTCAGTACTTGGTGACCGCCTGGAAACACCGCGTAACATAGTCCGGTGAAGCTGTTAAGATCGTGTTACCTAACAAGATCTTGCCAGCTTATTTTATCTTAATAGCGTAGTTAGTTCGAGAAAAAAAAACCGCGTAACGCTAGCTTTTTGTTGCATTTTTTAAATTAAAATATTTCCCTGTGATTCAAAAGTTTCATTTTTAATCGTGTGTATGTACTCTTTTTCTCTATAAAACAATTACATATGAGTGTACATTTTGCATCTTTTCTTTGTTTGTTTTTCGTTCAAACACGTCTCTTGTTTTTTTTTTAAGTTTTTAAATGAATGTATAATCTACATTCGCTTACTGCGATCACAGGGATAGTAGTAAAGAAGCCGTAAGACTCGACGAGCTGTGAAGATAATTATAGACACCGATGTCAGCAACCTCACTGGGTCGTGCTGTAATTTCTCTGCAACCGGCTAGTTAACACGTTATATAAAAAAAGGCTTTCTCACTTTATAGGTTTTAAGTATGACCAGAATTTCACACCGCAAGTGGTGATGTGGCCCAACACGGTAACAAGCTAACCATGGAAATACTTTGAATAGTTATCGAAAGGGTTATCAAATTTACTAATTAAATAATGTCGTTCAACTGTCATATTATGACGTCATGAGGATTGTTACCTTTATGGAGGTACAGGTGTGTGTAGGTGGTAGAGTCCCACTGAAGCTATTTTTGGTTTCAGCATGAGTGGGTCGGCTCCTCCGGGGTAGTACCATCCCTCTCACAGATAACCGACGTGAAATAACAGTGCTTGCATTGTTGTGTTTCGTTCGGTCAGTGAGAGAGCCGGAGGCTCACGTCCCTTCCTCTTTCCTTCTTTCCCTTTCCTTCCCCTCCCCTTCTCCCATATACAGGCTGGTAACGCACTTGCGACGTCCCTGATGTCGCTAGTGTCTATGGACGGTGGTGATCACTTAACATCACGTGACCCACCAGTTCGTTTGCCTCCTTTATTATAAAAAAAAAAAAAAAAAAAAAAAAAAACGGTTTTATATTGGTTTCGAAAGCTTTCATGGATTTGTTTAAAAACACTTTCTCAGGTACCACTGCACATCACATAATTAAATTAAATAGACTATAAGAAACCATTTATTTATTTTGAAGTTAGCTCCAATTTTAATTTTTCGACAGCCAAAAAGTAAAATCTAAATTACTCTTGAAATATCTTCTGTGTTTTACATAAGAAAGTAAGGATTTGGAACCGACTTCAAAAATATATAAATCATCGATGACTAAAATCGAAATTTTACAAATGTATATTTATTTTTCTAGAACTAAGACAAAGTACTATATAAAGGAAGAACGAGAAAAAATATTTTACACTTTTGAATTCGTATTTTTTGAAGACGATATGGATTTTTCGCCATTTTTTTTTCTTTTTTTGGTCAGATAGTCGTTGGTAAAATTGTCAGATCTTTAAGATGTGTACGCATATATACAGCTTCTATATATTCACGCCTATATGTTCCATAAATTTATGCATGTAAAATTAGTTCGCTCGCTTGGTCAGTCAAATATGAATTCGCGGAACATGGAAGACAACGGCCAAAGCCGAGGATCGACCACTTCGGTGCCAATGTATCAATTATCATTTCAGCTGAGTTTCCTCCTCGCTCGTCATTAAGCCTGGTTAAACTGTAAAATATATTAAGGTCGACAGCATATTCTGAGTCTGAAAAAAAGGTGGTAGAGCCAAACAGAAACTATTACTTACTTACTTAGTACTTACTTAAGCTTGAAGGCAAATTCACGGGAAATGTTAAAATAACAACTATATGGATTGATTACCTTAAAGAAAGTAAGTGATTTGATCAAATACTTTAACCGTTTTAATGAACACGTGAAATAATTATTATTATTGAGATAAAAGTACTAAATGTATCAGCATCAAAAATGGAATTCGAGAAAACCTGTATTAGACTAACTAAAATAATATAAATATAATATAAATAAAATTAATATTAGGTACTATAAAAAATTACTCCTAACCTAAAATAAGGCTCAAAATAAAAATCAAAAACACTTTATTTGATTTATTTACACTGTGAGACGCTATTTTTAACGTTAAAACATGACTATTTATTGGTAAAATCCGTTATCGAACTGAAATAGTTTAGAAAATTATCCGAAACGAAATATATATAAGAGTTGTTGAGGTATGTATACGTGGTAGATATATATCTTCCAACAACTCATATATGTATGAATAGTTCGCTTAGGTTTGCTCAGATAGGCCCCGAATTGCACGTATCAGGCAACAGCCCAAGCTTATTTGTGCCGTGCACTCCTAAGCTAGTTGTCAAATAAAATCAGCTGGTGCCTTAAGCGCTCGCCTTAGTAGTCCAGTGAAGCTTGCTTGCTTGCTAGGCTATTGGCCTAGTAGTCAGATCGAGAAAAAAAAATAGTAAAGTAACCTAGTCATAGAGAAGGTTCGAGAATAATCTATATTTAGTTAACTTATCTTACTTTGTAAGTATATCTTTTTATTAGAATACACAAGTCATCGTTATAAAAATCTGTTTAGTGGACGTACACAATGATTGTCATGTCCAGACATCAATATCATTCGTGTACTGATTTATCGTATACATTTAGCCTTTTGACACCAAAACCTACTTGACATGGGACTCGAACTTAATATCTGCCAAATTGTTTTTTTTTTTTTCGAAATGACTACGCTATTGGTCTAGCAAGGCCTTAACAGCTACACTGGATTACATACAATGCAAATTGGTAATGTGCTTTGTAATCTTATTGTAAAAGAACATACGGCTAAAGTATGATTATTCCTAATATTAAAATTACCCCCAGATATTATTGTTAAATCCTCACATTATTATAAGATGTACCAGTCATATAATCAACAGGTAAATCTTACTACAAGCACTAGTGGTTATCCGAAATAAATGTAGCCTATGTTACACCTTATAACTTTAGCCATCTGCCAGTGAAAGTCCCGTTAATATCAATCCAACCGTCTTGAATATTAGCCGCAACAAACAAAGAGACAATTAATTTTTTTTTATATAGCCCATATATATATATTCAAATTTATTTAGTAAAAAGTTTTTGGATAGAAGTTCCTTACGGCAGGCTTGGAGGAAATAGGGATTTTGCTGCGCGACCGAAATGAAAAAAATGTGATAGTAAAACTGTAACGAAAAGTGCGTGGAATAAAGACGTGCGCAGGCGCGACAGTCGTATACACAAACGAGTAGTGTATAATACCTCTTTCTCCTTTTTTGTAATTATTTCTATTTCTATGTTGTCAAACAAAAATAAAGAGACATATTTTGTTATTTTAATTGATAATTTGAATTACGATTACATAAAATTGAGTACGATTTTTTTTTTGTAAATTGTGTCGATTCTACATTAGCCGAAGGAACTTCGTTCCTACCTGGTGTCCCACGAACCACATTCTTTTTTTATTTTTATGTTGTATACAGACACTGCAATTTTATTTATTTGCATTCGAATTATTATTATTTTTATCTAATGATTTCACGTCTTAACTACTTTACTGACCAACATAACATTTTGCATACACATTGTAAGGAGTATAGTAAAGGACTCGAGATAACTTCCATATAGAAGAAAGCACTCATCTCTAGGGATAGGTCAAAGATACATTTACCCAGGCTTAGCCGCGAGCATAAGTAGAAAATCATCGAAAAAGATTTTAAAGAAGAATGCATAATTTTTTTTTTCTCGAACTGACTACGCTATTTACCTAAAACGGTTTTAACAGCTTCATCGGACTACTAAGGCGAGCGTTTAGGGCACTCAGCTGTTTTTTTTTGACAACTAGCTCAAGGGTGTCGATATTTGTTCGACGACGACGAAGAACAGAGAATTTCGGCTTAACGCATCCGTTAGTAATAATTTTTAAATGTCAGATACCAAGGAATTTATAGGTAAACGACAAATTCCATGGATGATACATACAAGTAAAGATTCAATAAAAATTGTACTGAGTACGGTATCTTTAGTTTTATCAAAGTTATATATGCAGTGTATATACAAGATTATTTTTTTATTAAAACTGCTACAATTAGGGTCAAGACATAAACGAGATAATTTGTTGACACGATTTCACAATCGTCATTTAATTAAATTTATTGTTTTATTATTATTATTAATCTCGTTATCTTGTTTCATAATGGTTTTTGTTCGATATTATGGAGTCATACTTAAACGAGTTATTTCTACAATCTCAGAATTGAAAAAATGAAGAGATATCAAATACAGCCGCTAAGAACTGCATTAAGTCGGCAACATTTTTGAAATCTATAAAAGAACACTTTTTGCCACATTAACACACATTATCAGACCGCGTTGATGGACGTAGGTTCGAAACCTTGCAGCTGAGACGGAACTACCGCTGATGGAAAACGTTGTGATGGAACCATAGCATGGTTGTAGGGTTTTTTTAAGTTCACCTCACGTTTAAAATCTGTCGCCAAGCAGTTGTTGATGTGTTCCGGCAGCTGTACTTGAGAGTCCGTCCCTTATAGAAGTAACGTATTTACCATCTTATATCACATCGTCATTTAACATGACATGAGCTGTGGTCAAACGCTAAAATCTATCCATACTAATATTATAAAGAGGTAAAGTTTGTGAGTTGCTGACGTTGTGACGTTGTAGGGGGTAATCTCAGGAACTACTGTTCTGATTTGAATAATTCTTTCAGTGTTATATAGCTCATTCATCGAGAATGGTTATAGGCTATACATTATCACGCTAAGACCAATAGAAGCGGAGCACAGATGAAAAATGTTTCAAAATCGGGATGTTTTTTTCCTTTTGAGAACTTCTGCTGCGTGTTAGTGTTAGCCCAAAGTATCTATTCCACGCGAATGAATTCGCGGGCAGAGGCTAGTATTTAATAATTTCTTAATAAAATATAAATCGTTTGTAGAATATTTCAGTTTCTAAAAATATATATCAACTAGCCTCTGCCCGCGACTTCGTTCGCGTGGAATAAAGATACTCTTTATTTCTAACATGCAGCGGAAGCTTTCAAGAGGAAAAAAAAAAACGATTTTGAAACATTCTTCATTGGTGCTCCGCTCCTATTAATCTTAGGGTGATGATATATAGCCTATGATAATTCTCGATGAATGAGCTATATAACACTGAAAGAATTATTCAAATCGGACCAGTAGTTCCTGAGATTACCCCCTACAACGTCACAACATCGTAACGTCACAAGCTCAAAAACTTTACCTCTTTATAATATTAGTATACATTGTACGTAAAGTAGCGTAAAAGGAATTTCTAGGGATCACGAAAATTGAATTGGAACAGAGGTTAATAACAAAGCATAAGGTACTCGTATTAATATAAAGCTCATAAGAGATATGAAACATTTTCACAAACACATTCTTAGTTTTATGATAGTGTTCAAGTAATGTTCGTTGAGTATTTTTTATGTGAATTTAAAATGTTAAGTATTTAAAGTATCATTTTAATGTACGATCTTTTACTTAGTTCAAGTATAAGCAGATATTTCGATTGCCAAAACTTTATATTTATGTTAAACGACTTACTCATTCTGCTAGCCTTGTATGGTGCTTTGTTCCTAGCAAGGCCCTTTGGAAGAGTTTAATAAATCTTAAATGTAATAAATAATCGTTAACTTTGCAATGAAGAAAATGTTTTACAAGTTACATAATAAAACAAGATATTATTTATTATTCTATTTACTTCATTTGACACATTTTATGCCACATGATTACCCGTGGCCTGAAGTTCAAGTTTAATGTGTACCACCAATGGTATATGACACGGACTTGTTAACCAGTAAATGTATTTAGGAATAATAATAGTTTACTAGCTGTACCCGCGACTCCGTCCATGTAGAACCTAATATAAAAAAAACAGTGACTAATTAAATCATCTGAATGTATTAAGTCCATTTATTATGTATCAAGTCTATATCTCTCGTACTTAAGTCGCGTCGTCATTAAAATTAGAATAACTTTTGATGGAAAGAGGGATGGGCGAGAGGAGGGTAGGTGCATCTCGCGCTCTCACTGACCAAACAAAACGCAACAATGCAAGCACTGTTACTTCACGTCGGTTTTCTGTGGGTCGGGTGGATACTACCCCGGGCGAGCTGACCCATTCATGCTGAAACCAATAGCTTCAACGTGGCTGTACCACCTACAGCGTTGTAGAATATCGTCACGCTAAGACCTATAGGAGCGGAGCACCAATGAACAATGTTTCAAAATCGCTTTTTTTCCACTTAAGGATTCCGATGCGTGTGAGCGTTAGCCATCGCGATCGAAGTCGCGGGCACAAGCAAGTTATATGTATAGAAAGATTTGTTATAGTAGCCTTCCACAGTCCACACATCTCCCATGTGTTTACCAGATTAGGCCCCCCTCGGCAGCGGCTCAAGCCTAGGTCCGTTCTCTCGGCGTGGAGCCTTGAGTACGCTGCTCACGCGATACAGTGACACGAAACCTTACATCACTGCTACAACATCACACACATCACCTATACACACGTGCACGCTACACGCTTACACGCTGTTTTTATTTTTCAGAGAAATAAACGACAAAGAGTTGCAGCTTTATTTTTCCCTATCCTATCGTATATAGTTTAGAGGAATTTTTCCCAAACAAAATACGTATAGGAATTGTTGAGACGCGCATGCTTGGTACACATACATGTTTCAATAACTCATATACGAATATCTACATAGCTTTGCTTAGGTTAGCTCAGATAGGTCGCGATTTTTGCATAAAACAAGCGACACCCCAAACCGAAATGTGCCGTGCACCCTTGAGTTAGTTGCCCTAACATTTCAAATCGGCTGAGTGCCTTCAACGCTCGCCTCAATAGTTCGGTGAAGCTGTAAAGAACTTTCAAGGTCAACAGCGTTTTCATTTCGAAAAAAAAAAATTCCATGTACAATTAGTATTATTAAAATCATACCAACGTAGGTACTTTACGACGTAAAGAATAACTGGAAAAGTATTTATTTCAAAGAGAAAGCTAAAAACCACTACGGCAGATTGGCTAATAATTGCTCACAACTTGGTGATTACAAACACTGAGCGACAAACATTCGCTCGAGGAAAAAAAAAATTTTAAATTCAAGTATTAAAATAAGCAGTACAAAAGGATCGCAACCTACATTTCAAATAGCTTTTGGTACCTTTGTATATTTCGTCAAAATAACCTTGGCAAGTGCAAACCTTTATTTTAATGTTAATTTCAACAAAAATGTGGTGCAAGGGTCTGATATTATACGTTTTGTATATGTCCTTTGCGTAATTACGTAATTTATTTTTATTTTTCTACAGTGAAATATTATTTACTGTAAAATTTACTGATTGATAAAAATGATTTTGGAATTCATTTGAATTATTTTATTTACAAATAAATAAATTGAATCATAAGTAATTTTATTTTTATTCTATATTTGCTCATAGATACAGCTTTTCCGACAGGTTTTTGGAGTAAGAATATTCTAGCATCATAACTGATGATTCACGTTCTTTTACATATGGACCAATGTTATATATACATAGAATTGATTATTTCTATGATCTGCTTGTTTACTTCATAAACTTGAGTTAAAATTATCCATTATTATTATTCGAGTTTTCTGTTTTCTGACAAAGAATAAAAAACGTAACTAGATGGTGTGTGAGTTGTTTAAGTATTTTTATTTAAATATTTTTAGGCGGATACCGAAAACAGATCTAAATTGCACATAATTATTATTTTATGTAGGGGTTGATCAATAATAAAAAAATATACTGAACATCAAATTATTGCACTAATAACAAAGTATATATTATCCTGGAACGCATGTAAATCGTATTTTATTACTAGCTTTTTTTTTCTCGAACTGATTACGCTATTGACCTAGCAAGGTCTTAACAACTTCACCGGACTACTAAGGTGAGCGCTTAGGGCACTCAGCCGATTTTTTTTTGACAACTAGCTCAAGGGTGCACGGCACACCTCGGCTTGGGCTGTTGCCTGATACGTGCAAATCGCGACCTATTTGAGCTGACCTAAGCTAACTATTCATACATATATGTGTTGTTGAAACATATATGTGAACCAAGCATACATACCTGAACAACTCTTATATATATTTCGTATAGATAATTTTCTAAACTCTTTCAGTTCGATAAGGGTAAGAAACAAAACCCTTCCACTTTCATGTGTAAGTGTATATGCGTGATATGTGTAATGTAAGTGATGTAAGATTTTGTGTGAGTGTATCGCGCGAGCAGCGCACTCAAGGGCTCCGCACCGAGGGAACGGACCTAGGCTTGAGCTGTTGCCGAGGGGGCCCTAATCTGGTGTGCGGGAGCGAAGTTTACCCCCAGACCACGGCGGCGTGATCTGTGGTTACGCGGGCGTGGGCGTGAACACGCTCTGTTTGCAGAAACAGGCTGGTACTGATCGTTAAAATTATTACTAGCTTTTTCCCGCGGCTTTGCACCAATTAATATAAATTTCTTTTTTTATCCCTCAAGAGTCATGCTTTTTTCTGTTTATTATATTATATGTCGTTTTCTGTGCCCCTCAAAACTTTTATGCAAAATCACATGAAAATCGGTTAAGTAGTTAAAAAGCATAACAAATAAACAAACTCAAATTCGCATTTATATTATTAGTAAGGAGTGAGGATTATTACTTTTTTATATGATACTTAATGTACCTATAGGAGATCATAGGCAATTGTTAGTAAGTGGACAAAACATGCCGATCTGTTAGCTTAATTCTCTGGGCAAGAGTCAAATGAATGCCCTCAATAGAAGATTGAATTGTCTATGTAACTTTAAACATCGTTAGATCAACATATCATCTTTATATTATTACTTTGATAAAATCGAGAAGAAGCATATAATGATATCTTTTATGAAAAAAAAAACTGTAGAAAATCTGGAAACATTTATGTGTTCGCGTCACCGATTACCTCGACATGCTTGTGACGTTATAGCACTTGCGGCAAACTAGCGACGTGTAGTATAGTGGTCTTTGGACACGTAATATTGATCTTTGATTATGACCATATGTTTGATTGGTTAATAAACTGTATGGTGTAGTTATTGCTCGGAATACGAATAGATGCGAAAACCAGAGCAATGTTGATAATTTCATCTTACGATTTATGAAGTTTAAATAATTCGGACTATAATTAGTTTAAGAATTATAAAAAGAACACCGTTTCGGTGTACTTCGTGAAATAACGCGATTTTACGCAAAAAATAATTATTACAATTTGTATCATAAAGCGCCATCTTGTAAATTTTTGTAGTACTTTTATTATCGTCAATCGATGGTAACGGTCACTGGTACCTCAAAATGTTGTGAGATGACGCTATATAATATTATCCGAATAGGAATACATTAAGCTTACATTTATAAAAAAAATACAATTATTGAGTTAACCAATTGAACTTCGTTCAATTGCCCAAGTACTTTATACGAGAACGAATAAGAAGAAGGTAAAAATAAAGTTGTCACGGGACGTCTGCAAGGTGTGAGATATCGATTTTTTTTGTATGAGTTATAATTTCTTTTCTCGAATGTTCAAAATCTTTGTCTTTTGAAATTAACGCTATTAATAATATTGAGAACTAAAACAAGATAATCTATTACGATCGTGTTATGTCTACTTAGTTCTTGTAAGTAATAACACATGTCCTCATTATTATAACATCGCGTCGTCATGTCTCACACAGTCGCCACGCCAACAATCAGGTTTACACTCGCCTATAGATGTGTCACATCCAAAAAATGACGTGCCATTCTATTTCAAAGTTATTGTATTTTTAATGCTATCTTTGAAATAAAATAAAAAACAAGATTTCTTTATACATGAGAAACTTTTTTTTTTTTCGAACTGACTACGCTATTGGCCTTACTAGGCCTTCACAGCTTCACCGGTCTACTAAGGCGAGTGCTTAAGGCACTCAGCCGATTTTGTTTAAGTAACATGCTCAAGGGTGCACGGCACACCTCGGCTTGGGCTGTTACCGGAAATAACCCGATCTGACCTAGCTAAACTATGCTAAGCTATACATGTGTTCATTTTTGAATCATACAGTTAAAATTGCATGATTCAAAAACACAACATGTAAATCGGAAAGAAACAAACTAAACTACTCGATTCAGTTCGAATAAGGAAAAAAAAGTAAACCCTTCCACCAGTTTGTGTAAAGGTGCATTTTTGAATATCTGTGTGTGTGTATAATCGGTGTGGTGTGTACTGTATCGCGATAGCGACATCTTTGTGATCACCCAGATAATCTCGAGCAAAGAGGCTGCCGAGATGACGCCACGTATGTGCGGGAGTAAAACGTAAGGGGCCCTGCCTCTTGACGCACGAGGGAGGGGTCCGCGACGTGGCCGGCCACGTGAATTGAAAAGATTGAATTTACTGATTAAACGAACGGCGCTGGCGCCGGTATCTAGAAATAGAAATAACGACATTGTTTATCGATATTAGGGGAAGATAGATATAAACACGCGAGTTTACTCTATCTTATATTGAGAAAAGTTATTATTATTTTGAGACAGTGGCGCGCGCGAGCCTTTGTATGGTAGCCGCGATGGTGGGAAACTTCGCGATCGCACGAATAGGGTCCTGTTTTGGATCGTTTGCAACTTCATCGTACGCGGAGATCTCCGAGATCTCGTGGAAGACTAAGAGCTGGGCTGACCAGTCCATACCAGACAATTTGAAGGAGAGGGCGGGGTCGGCCTGTGAAGGCTTAGCCGCCTGAGGACGAAGAGCAGGCTGGGGCGCGATCTTGGGGGCCCACGGGGCCTGAGGGGCCCGTGCGGGGCGAAGGGGCGCGCTAGGCGCGGGTGGGGGCGCTACCGCTGCACGAGATATGTTCGGCAATTTAGGTAAGGTCTCTCTAGAGTTGAGAGGCGGAGTTCGGGGACGGGTTGACGCCGCAGGCGCCTAAGACGGCGAGACCTGCCTAGCGTAGCGGGGTTGTTTTGTACGAGGGGCGCGGGGACACTCGTGATAATTCGCTATATGGCCCACGCTGCGGCACAAGACACAACTCGGAGGATCGGGCGAGTCTTTAGTGCGAGGACACTCCTTAGTGGAGTGGTCGCCGAGACACTGAACGCACCTGGGTTTCAGGTAACAATTAAGTGCGGAGTGTCCGTATACCTGGCAGTTGTGACACTGCGAGGGTACGGACGTTTTGCGCGGCGGCTCTACGGTGACGCCGAAGAGGCCACAGAGAGTCGAGAGATTAAATATTTTCTTACCCTCCGCGGTGCGGTCGAGAATGACCAACACCATATCGTAGGGCATTCTAGTGCGCGGGGAGCGCATACGGTGCACCTCTTTGACAGGAAACTTCTGTTCCCTGAGGTCTTCGTGTATGTCATCGACTGGGATTTCCGAAGGGATTCTGCGGATGACAATACGCAGCATACGCTCTTCTTCGAGCGCATAGGTGGAAAAAGCAAACATATTATCACGCAGGAAACGCGTAAGTTTGCGGTGAATAATAGGGGTAGCTACCTTTACCTGAATTTTTGTACGTGGTAGAGCTCCGCTGAAGCTATTTTTGGTTTCAGCATGAATGGGTCGGCTCCTCCGGGGTAGTACCACCCCTCTCACAGATAACCTACGTGAAATAACAGTGCTTGCATAGTTGTTTTTCGTTCGGTCAGTGAGAGAGCCGGAGGCCGACGTCCCTTCCTCTTTCCTGCTTTCCCTTTCCTTCCCCTCCCTCTTCTCCCATATACAGGGTGGCAACGCACTTGCGACGTCCCTGATGTCGCTAGTGTCTATGGACGGTGGTGATCACTTAACATCACGTGACCCACCAGTTCGTTTGCCTCCTTTGATATAAAAAAAAGAATACCCACGAGGGTACTCATGGCAGAGGTGAAAGGAATGTCTGCTGCTTGCAGCAGACTACAAATTTCGACCCAGGACGCTCTGTCCTGGATCGTGACGGGAGGTGGAGGGCGGGGCTTCTTATCCGTGACTGCGGGAGTCACAGCTTTGGGCGAGACTGGTCTAGGGGGTGCGGGAGTCGCAGTTGGCACTTTCGCGCCGTCGACGTTTGCGAGTTTAGAAGGCTTAGCGCCTTCATTCTCGGACGAGGAGGGATTTTGGTGCTTATTGCGCGGTTTTCGACGCCGCGTGACTTCGGTGAAGCCGTCGTCAGCGGGGGGATCCTGCTCCATGTCGGAGTCAGAGCTGGACGTATCGTCACTAGAGGAGTGACTAGGACCGAGGGAGCGGGCATCGCGAAAGAGTGCTTCGCGCGATACTTCTTCGTAAACGCGTCATAGTTCTCTATTAGGGAGGGACAGTTGCTTCCGATGAAGCCACGAAACCTAGCGAGTCCAGCTTCTAAAAGCCGAATCTCACTATAAGAGGCCATACTCGGGCCTGAGGAGGGGAGCGGGGCAGGGGAAGACATTAAAAACCTCCCTGCCAGAGCTGCGTGTCTTTTGAATTTAATGGACTCCGGAGTCCGGACTAAAAGTAGCACAAAACTATAAAGAAATATTTACACTTCGCACAGCTGCGTTTCTTGGAAGTAATCGCAGTTCCAAAATACAATAGTGTCGAGTGATGACTCACTCGACAGTACTGCGTTTTCAAAATAACCATCTGGCGCGCATATGCGTGCGTACATCGCGGCTGACGGATCGCAACTCCATATATATATATGAGAAACGAACACACTTATCTATACTATAATAAAACTATAAAACTGTAACAAGTCGAAATCTGTACATTAAGTATTTTTTGAAAATTTTAGTCAGGGTAGACTATGTTATCGATATAGAAGTCAAAAATAATCTTTTTACAATTTTTGTCTGTCTGTCTGTCTGTCCCTATGAACACGCATCACTCTGAAAGTACTGAACCAATCTTGACGAAACTTGACATAGTGATAACTAATATTACGAGATTACATCAGATATACTTTTTGTCCCATAAAACGCAAAGGGTTCTCCAGGATAAAGAATTAAAGTTTAGAATCTAAACCCGTTTTACTCTGAAAGTACTAAACCAATTTTAACGAAACTTAACACAGTGATAACTGATATTACAAGGCTACATCCAGGATACTTTTTGTCCCATAAAACGCAAGGGGATCTCCAGGATAATGAAAAATAAAAATTTGTAGTTAACGTAACTAGACTTTTTTGCGACACCTTAGTACAAGAGCCGGAAACGTTGGAAGAACAAGAATTTTAGAATACCTGGTTCTTTAATATATCAATATATATTTTTTTGTATCATAGGAGACAAACGAACAAGTAAGTCACGTGATGTTAAATGACCATCACCGTCTATAGACACTAGCATCACCAGGGGAGGGTGAGTGTAGGGGAAGGGAAAGGAGGAAAGAGGATGAGAGGTTGGTCTCCGGCGCTCTCACTGACCGAAGGAAACACTACAATGCAAGCAATGTTATTTCACGTCAGTTTTCTGTGAGAAGGTGGTATTAGCCCGAACGAGACAACCCATTCATGCTGAAACCAGTTACAGCTTCAGCGTGGCAGTACCACCTACACAAATTATCAATAGACAGAATTTAGGAGACCTGGTAACTGGTTAACGTTTTATTTTAAATGATTTAATTAATTTTGATTTATGAATAAGTTTGGAACATTTTTTTTCAGTAACTTTTAAACGCATTTAAAAACATGAATTTGTCACAGTCAGACCCATTTTTTTATAAACGTATCTTTTTTCATCGTAACGTATCGTTTATCATACGCCTGCTGATATATTTTATAAATAAAAGTAGCTGGTTAACGTTGTATTTTTAATGATTTAATTAATTTTGATTTATGAATAAGTTTAGGAACATTTTTTACAGTAACTTTTAAACGCATTTAAAAACATGAATTTGTCACAGTCAGACCCATTTTTTTATAAACGTATCTTTTTTCATCGTAACGTATCTTTTATCATACACCTGCTGATATATTTTATAAATAAAAAGAATTAATTTAAAACCAATTATTTTTTCCATGGCAAAGAACAAATGTTATTTTATTAAACATTATTGATATTAATACAATAACAACGATAAACGTAAATGTATGACTTAGGACTGAGGTCATCTTAAATATATGCGTCGATAACATACGCTCCTCCAATTATCGCTATCTTTATCGTGCAGCCAGTACTGCACTAAACTATAGCTATAGCTAAGTTATTCTATACACATATTATTTTTATAGCAATAAATCAGTCTAAATATTGAGTAAATAACTGAATTAGACTGAAACACGAAATTTGTACTGAAAATGTCTTTCAATAATAATTCCATTTTAATAACGTTTCAAAGTTAGTGAAAAAAAGATATCCTAAAATTATTTAAAAATCAATATGTTTGTCGGTAAAGGAACAATATGCACAAATAAATGCTACGTTTACCGGCGGCCAGGTAGCTTGGACGTAGTTCGGATGAATATAATATATAAAGCTTGCTTGATTGATTCTTTCTGGTATGACCTCTGCCTATGTAGGCAATTTCGCCAATATCAAGTGGGACAAATACACGTTATGAATTTAATACCAAATATTCAGTGTAACAACGTAGTATTATCTACAATAGAAACATATCAACATAGATGAATTACCAAAAGTTGATAAGTACTATGTTGTGAGTGGTACAGAGATTATTTATAAAAATATATTGGAAATATATTTAAAATTTCTTTTTCGCACCAGTTTCTAACTCTTAGACAATAGTTACAAGCGAGTGACAGTTGACGCTTCAACGCGACGTTCGATGCTTCGACACGGTGTTCATATATTTTTCTTCAATACAATGGAGTATAAAAAGGTTTTAATACAAGTGCAGATAGTTATGATAAAGTGAGTTGTAGAGACATTTATTTAGTTTTATGTAGGTTCGTTTTTATCTTAATTGAACCTGGCAGATGATGATACGAACGGGTTCTAGGCTAATTAAAAAAAATCACATATAATCCGGTTATATGTTTGAGTGAGCCCGCGGATAGTTTGGATTCACAATGTGGAAGCGGTAGTTGTGGCTGTAATCGGGTACCAGTTTTATTAATTTTTTTCGTGTTTAAAAATAAAATTGAAACCAATGATAACCAATTTGGTACAGACGAAGTTGCACTGGTCAGCTAGTATAAAATAAAGTGGTACAGTGCAAACGGAGCGTAGGTCACAAACAAGTAAACATCTGATTTTTAAATAAAAATGTATCATAATCCACATTGAGCGACTGACAATAGACAACTTTGTGGATTCAACAAGTTCCCTTACCATTATTAACAATATGCGTAATAGAAAACCATAGGACATAATAATAACATACGGATATAACTTTTCTGTACAAATTAATGAATTGAATCTTGTACGCACCTGAACTACTAAGCAAAGTTGATATAACTGTTCCTGCGAAGCTGCCTAGTGCTTCACGTTTTAATATTTTAGCTACGAAGTATTTTCTAACAAATTTAGGCCTTTACACTTCACTAGATAGTTTTCAAGGTAGTAGAGCCACGCTGAAGCTGTTACTGGTTTCAGCATGAATGGGTCGGCTCGTTCGGCTTAGTGCCACCCCACCCAAAGAACACCAACGTGAAGTAACAGTGCTTGCATTGTTGCTTTTCATTCGATCAGTAACAGCGCCGGAGACCCATTTCCGTCTCTCTCGCTCTCCCTCCCACTCACAACACAGGCTGGCAACGCACTTGCGACTCTCTTGGTGTTTATGGACAGTGGTTATCACTTAACATCAGGATCTTAACCCGCCTGTCCATTTGCCTCCTATGATAAAAAAGTATTAATAATAATATCACTGTAATCTAGATATATTCACAAATAGTCTCAGTCAGTATAAACAAATCTATTTAAATAACCTAAATTAAAAAGAAAATTAGAACGTATGGTTAGTGTTTTTTCTTTTGCTGTTTTTGTATCAGCTTTTTAAGTTATTTAATTTTAGAATATAATAAATACGTCGTAAACACCTATCATTAAGATGGAACTTATATAGGGTCTGTAAAAATATATTTTATGTATTATTCTAGAGTAAATCTTGTTGGTGTTTCAAAATAAATAATATTGTTAAATTATTTGGGAAGACAATTTTCTACTTACTTATTGTGAAACTAAAAAGTAATTCTACAAAATTACATTGCAGAATTACCTGTAATACGCTATTCAACGGAATTGTCAGCTATTGTCTCTGTATGTCATTCTTATATTTGTAACGCTCCTCTAACCTCGAGTTATTGGCAATACTACAATAGTATTTATATATTTAAATTAGAAATCACGCATGTATCACGCTGTGGACTGGTGTTTTACTATTTATTGCATGACTTGTGTATAGGTGAACGTAAAAAAATAGTATTGTAGATAGTTATGTATATGTTGGTTATATAATCATTCATTAATAATTTTGTCTTCTTCAATTTATGAAATTTTAAATGTCCCCATTCCACAAATGCGAACAGATTAGATATTACTCAAAATAAGACATGTAAAAAAAAACGTAAAAAATTAAGCCAACTTTAATATGAAAAATAAATAAGATACTAAACAGCGAAAAAAAAAAAACGAAATTATTAAATTAATCAAATTAAATTAAAAGTATGAATATATGCGCTACCTAATAATATATTTGAAGTCGATGCCAAACTAAATTCATATCGTCTACGTACAAAATTTGGGTTCATTCTCGTGTCCCGCGATTTATATTTGTATAGTATATATATATATATATTATATATATATATATATATTACACTTATAAGAAATTGACAAAGATATAGATAAACACACATAAAAAATACATACAGGAGATAGATGAAGATTAAAAATTGGTTATATTTAAAAAATGTATTTACTTCAAAGAGGTATATAAATTAAAAATGTATATCCAAATATATACATGGTGTCATGTAAAATTAATTAAGAATTGTGTCCCAACCCATGTTGCGATAAATTTCTTTACTTTCGTAAAGTTATATATGGTTTTTTGTTTCAAATTTACAATTAATTTCAATTTTCATTAACACAGATTTTTTTTAATATTTATGTAACTCAAGATCATGGCAAATGGCAAATAACTGAGTAACCATGACCAAAACCTTCGAGTATAGAAGATATACCCTTTGACAAAAGAACCCTAATAGAGTTCAAAATTTAAAAAATTAATGAACTATTGTCGAATGTCGACCACTGTGCGTCCACTAGTAGATATAAATAAAGCATTCCTTCTTGGAGAAACTTGTGACATATCATAATATTGAGTAGTCCGATGAAGCTGTAAAGACCTTGCCAGGTCAATAGCGTAGTCAGTTCGAGAAAAAAAAAATCATAATATTGATAACGAAACAGTAGTAGAAAAACTAATAGAAAGGAATAAGGAAATGTATATTGCTAGCGATAAATTATTGTGCATATAACGATTTCGATCCTAATAGCTAACTAAAATGGTGTCCACTAATTTTAGAAGCACAGCGTAATTTACACGTCGTCGCGTCGCCTCCAGAGCCACAACTATTAAATAATGTGAAATGCTAACATTTTGAAGTGAGTACGTTGTTTAAAAAATGTCATTTACTGCTTGTTTCAGTATATCGAACGGTTTTTGAACGAGTCCCAGCACGGCGTCGTCCTCTTTAGCTTGGGATCGCTTATCAAAACCGCTACGATGCCAAAATACAAGGAACAGATAATAATCAACGCCCTGTCTAAACTGAAGCAAGGCGTCATTTGGAAATATGAGGATAGTGATCCGGAAGGTACTAGGATCGGAAACATTCTAAGAGTCAAGTGGTTGCCTCAATATGAATTACTTCGTAAGTTTCATATCTTTTAACATATTTTTGTACTTAATTCATCTTTTGTTACATGTCTGTACTAATGTTATAAAGCTGAAGCGTTTATTTGCTTGAACGCGCTAGGCTATAGGCTATATTATCACACTGATACTTATAAAAGCATAGCACCATTAAGAATGTTTAAAAAAATCGGGTTTCTTTTTCCTTTTGAGAACTTTCGCTGCGTGTTAGCGTTAACCCAAAATAACTATTCCACGCGGATGAAGTCGTCGGCAAAAGTTAGTTCATTATAGAACATTTCAAATTATGTGATTAATACAAAGTGCGGCCATATTGCTAATAACAAACTCTTCCTTTAGCTGGATATATATCATGGAATTGAATCGGGAGTATCTAGAGTGTATAAGTAAAACGAAAGTAGTAAATACCATATAAATTAACAGTACTTACACTGTAACATACATAAAACAGATAATATAAAAATGATATATAGACTACATAATATAAATAATACATAAATCACTACATAGTATATAACAAAGTCCTTCGCCGTGTCTGTCTGTCTGTTCGACATAAACTCAAAAATTACTGAGCAGATTTTCAAACGAATTTCATTAATAGATAGAGTGATTAGCGAGGAAGGTTTCTGTATATAATTTGTCATTTTTTTTTTTGTAAATTGGTTGTTGATATATAACGATAATTGTTGGAAGTATCGGAAAAGTCAAGCCGCGGTCACGGGAATCACCTAATATTAAACAAAACTAATTACAGCAATACTATATATACACATAACCAAAACGTTGCTTATACTTACGACACATAGTACTTTTTGATCGAGTTTTTAAAAACGCCCATCGCATGCCCCCATCTCGTAGAAACAGGCAGAATAGGCTCATAGTCGTGGCATCAGTCGTGCACGGGATGAAAATGGAATTGTATCTTATATCTTTGTCTGTAATCCTGGTAACGTGTAAATGAAAATTCATGATGACCGGTGAAGTAGATAAACTGTGAAAATGCAACAAAACAAACAAAAATAAATAACAGAATCATGAATAAAAGCGTTGCATGTGAATTGCTTATGAAGTAACATTTAATATTTGTAATTTATCTTTGTCTATTTTTATCGTTATTACTTCGCCCCTATGACAAAGCATAATAAAATTTAGCATAATTAATGCTCTGGAAAGTCTTTTACGAGCCAGTAGAAGTGTGCTCTATATATGTTTAGTATTTCAGAGATCCGCACACAAGACTCCAAATTTATTTATATGTGTACAAATTAATATTATTAGTAGTAAAGTCCAGACAAAGTTGATAGATATCTATCAATCATTAACCAACAGCGTATAAATTTCACTTATCATTATTTGTTACTGAAACAATTTCATGCACCAATTTGTAATGTGTTTTTGTAATCTATAGAAAGTTACGGCAACGCGACGGAGTCTGGTGAAATCGCTTACAATCTATTATATATATATCAAATTAAAAATGTAGTTCTAATCATACCAATGTGTCAGTGATACGATAAAGTAGAATTATCGTAATAGAATGAGAAACACAAATCTTTCGAATCAGTATAACGTAAAATTTGATTTTCTACGTAAAATTTAGTTTTCGACGTAAAATTTTGATTTTCTACGTAAAATTTGATTTTCGACGTAAAATCTGATTTCCTACGAAACATTTGATTTTGTTCCTGTTAGCGTTAGCCCAAACTAACTATTCCATGCGAAGTCACGGGGAGAGTCTAGTTATAGTATAATGCAATATTAATAATGTGAAATTTTAAACCGAAACAAAAAAAAAGATTTTTATGTGAAGATACATTTGCCTAGCTTTTAAAACTTTGATGAGCTTTGTTTTGTTACTGACCGTACTTTATTGTAGCAGTGTGGCAATTTATTTGAAATTGTTTAGACAATTAATTTTATAAAACCATATTAATTTGTAAATCGTACCCATGCATAGCCGAGGCAGGTCGATAGTTACAGATATGACCCATGACGTTTCTCGAAACCTAATATTCTGTAATAATCTTCTATATCAATATGAACATATCTTCTAATATCCTATTGCCCGACCAAAATGAGCCATTCTTAATGTAATAAGGTTGAGTGAGGTCACGCTATTTCGTCTGGTTTTCAGTCACGTTCCATGGCGGTCAGTCGTGATAGAGGTTTTATACGTAATATCTAGTATTTCTTGTAAATTATACATCTAGCTTATCTATTATTATCTACCAGGAAACATGTGACCATCGTGGTTATAACAGGAAATGTAACCAAAGCAAATCCTTATTGCACTTACATTATCAAGGCAAAGGATATAAATATATTACTTATTATAATATTATACGATTTCTTTTATTAGCAAGCTTAAAGAAATGATCAAATCATCAAAGGATCGTATACAACGAATATTCATAATAATTCCGATCACTGTGAATCTAAGGGGTCGACAAAGGTTTCCCGGGGGTTAACATAAACGGAAACTCATTTTCGGGACAGACGAGGTCTAAACATCGACCCCTATTAATTAGTTAGCTATGAAATATATATATTTTTTAATTATCCACAGAACACCATAAAGTGATAGCGTTTATGGGACACGGCGGTCTGTTGGGAATGACTGAAGCTATATCAGCTGGTAAGCCGATGCTCGTGGTGCCATTCTTCGGGGATCAACCTTTAAACGGTGCTTCAGCAAGAGCCATCGGCTTTGGAACCGTCGTCTCCTACATGGATCTTACAGAAAAATCGCTACTGGAAGGCCTGAAGACAGTTCTCAGTGCAGAGTAAGCTTCTAACACTTTGTTGTTAATTTAGTTACTATTAGCTGACTCGGCGAACGTCTCACTCTGATATAAAAAAAACTTTGACAAATTATATACTTAAACCTTCGTAATGAATCACTATATGAACTGGTGTAAGCGGTATGAAAATCCGTCTAGTAGCTTTTGAGATTATCGCGAACAGACAGACAGACAGACAAACATAGGTTACAGAGGGCTTTGTTTTATACTATGTAATGATAGTGTTATTCCAATTGTGGTCCTTGAAGTGATGATAGGGTAGATTGTAAAGTACTATAGGCAACGCGTCGATCGACGTTACTGCGATTCTCGATTTGAATTTCCTTTTAATCAATTTGAAGCGATTAAGGGTCAATGGTTAGCGTGTTAGGACGCCATGAAAATAGATATAGGTTCAAAGTTGAAATAATAACATGGTGTCAAGGCTTTTTTTAAACTGGCCTGGCTTAAGTTACCAACTTAATATATATTAATATCAAGTTCAATATATATGAATAGTAGCTTAATATGTATAAAAATATTACAAAATAATGCCGAAAATTAATGTCTACCACTTTCATAATGTATTCACCTCACTGTTTAAAAAATAATTAGAACGTCTACCGCGTGTGAACTACACACAACTTTTTGGTTTTAAAACAGTACAATTAAACAAATTTATCTATACTAATAATATAAAGAGGTAAAGTTTGTGTGTTTGTGACGTTGTAGGGGGTAATCTCAGGAACTACTGGACCGTTTTGAAAAAATATTACAGAGTTATAGAGCTCATTTATCGAGGAAGGTTATAGGCTATCTATCATTACGCTAAGACCAATAGGAGCGGAGCAATAATGAAAAATGTTTCAAACTCGGGATTTTTTTCCTCTTGAGAGCTTCCGCTGCGTGTTAGCGTTATTCCAAAGTAACTATTACTACGCGGACGAAGTCGCGGGTAGGGGCTAGTTTTTTACAAAATTATTCATGAATTATAATAATTGTTTTATAATATATTAACCATTTATAGTTCAAACTAACATCCTCTTGAACTGTATAATACTAATAAAGATAAATAAAAGCATAAATAAACTCGGAAATAATCAATTTCCTCGTTACACACTCTAATGGGTTCTCACGTAACAACTTTCGCTATTAATACTAATTAATGTTTGTTTTTTTCATTATTTAACATTCTTAGAATGTGACGATTTTCATTCTTTTTTTTTATACCAAAAGAGGCAAACGAACTAGTGGGTCACGTGATGTTAAGTGATCACCACCGTCCATTGACACTAGCGACGCCAGGGAAGTCGCAAGTGCGTTGCCAACCTGTATATGGGAGAGGGGGAGGGGAAGGAAAGGGAAAGAAGGAAACAGGAAGGGAGGTGAGCCTCCGGTGCTCTCATTGACCGAACGAAACACAACAATGCAAGCACTGTTATTTCACGTCGGTTTTCTGTGAGAGGAGTGGTACTACCCCGGAAGAGCCGACCCATTCATGCTGAAACCAGTAATAGCTTCAGCGTGGCTCTACTACCTATCAAAATTACATGTGCTTACAAGTTAAATTGTTAACATAAACATTAACAACACTGATATACGCAGATATATTAAAAGCTGTGAAAAGTGGATTAAAATAGGAAAGATGTTGCAGCTCAGTTTGGTTAAAATAGGAAAGATGTTGCAGCTCAGTTTGGTTAAAATAGAAAAGATGTTGCAGCTCAGTTTGGTTAAAATAGGAAAGATGTTGCAGCTCAGTTTGGTACATAAAAATACATTATTACTTCTAATTAAAAGAGAAGCTGAACTCTTCAAGAGCCTACAATCTGGAGAAAGTATTTATATAAAAGGCGAAAAATTGCTGAATTCTCTATTTGGAGAAACGTTTATTTACGTTGTTCAAACAGTGCCCAAAACAAAACATCAGTGTTACAGACTGTGAAAGAAAAAGCTGAAGAGTTCGCAAATTCACTGAAAATTCATAATTAGAAATCCATTATTAAATAGATTAGAAAATTTCAAGAAATAACATGATTTAGCCTTCAAGAAAGTATGCTGTAAAAGGGAGAGTAAAACATAAAACCTTGATAAGTAAAAAAATTTATAACTTTAAATATATTGTGTTTCCATTGGATTTTAACTTATCGTAGTTCTATTGTAATTTGTTATATATTTCAGCATTTCTCTCCTTCCTTCTCTTTCCTCCCCCTCCCCCTTCTCTCGCTCTTGCTTTCCCTCTCTTTGTATATATTTCGAGTCACGGAATAAAGAATAGAATTCGAGTACAATAAGTATATACCATCTCATTCTGTCACAACGTCAAATAAATATGTGCTTTCTTACTTTTATTTAACTTTATCTTTGACAACCACTCGTCTAGATAATTACTGCCATTGTCAAGTAGGTAGTAATACTATAAGGGTCTTATGATTATTACAATGTTCTAACAAGATGGTGGCTCTCTTGTTAGAACTTTTCAGGGAGTTTTTGTGGCTACTCTGAGATCAAGCTATTATTTTTTATCCACTTTAATACACAATAACTGAACTACGAGTATTATATAGAATTCAAGTAAAACACAATTACTAGTAATTTAGAAAATACACTACATAACAGATTAAAAAATCCCGCTAAAACTTTTATGTCTTTCATGTCAAAAATTGTTATCATAAAAATGGACAGAACTTTCCAGAACCTATTACATATTTATTAATTTAAAAATACCTATCAAAATGTATATAAAACTTACAAATGTGAGGAAAAGTAATAATACATTCCAATAATAACCTCAAATCACATGAATGAATTATAATTTACATTGACACTTATACACCAGTTCAAGATAATATTATCACACAGCCTGTGGTCAACGTTACATTTGTTATTCATAATGTACGTCTTTGTTGCTTTGTCATGGCAAATTAATAAACAGCGGATGACACAGCTTTAAATAACGATTAATTAAATAGAGCATGATCATTATTTGATTGTCAAAATGACATTCAATAATGATTACAAGTCATAGGCCTCTATCATTTTATCTTCTAAACCACTTGCCATCTTTTTCGGTTACGTGTAGACCTACTGTTTATCTTATATTGACTTTTATGCCAATTCCTCATTAGCATAAGCATTAATTAAGTCGACAATATGTGCATTGTTTCATTCATGGAAAGCCAACATTGAAGCCACGACCTGCTTAAATAAGACCTTTATCATTAAACCTTATTTGCACCTCATGAACCACCAACCTTTTTTCGCTGACATCGACCCTTCTATTAGACGCCACAGACCCCCGGGGGAAGACCACTTTAGAAATTATAGGGTTAATTCAATATAATTACAATGTTATTAAAATCTTCGTGATATTATTTGAAAGTTTTGTCAATGCAATTTTTTCTGGTTCTAATAAAAAAATAATAATATAGAGAATACCAGCTGCTACACGTGACTTCGTCTGCGTTAATAGCTTTATTAATGCCTAGCTTCTACTCGCGGTTTCTCTCGCATCGATTTATATTTGACTTGTTTCCTGAGAACAGTTCATTTTTCCCCGAATTGAAGGAACTGTATGTCTCCCTGTACCCCTGAGAACGTATATGAAGATATTCCTAATTATTAGTTTAGTACTTAAAGCGTGAAATCGTAACAAACAAACTAACATTTACATTTTTAATATTAGTAAGGATTACAATATACATTATTTTATTAAAACCCTAACACAAACTGAAGTGCAGGGTGAGAAAGTTCTCAGTTGGGAAGATTTTTTTCCAATTTGCCTATCATCGTTATGTTTTAGCTAATTAAAACAATATTTTTATAAATTATAGCCTATGTGCTATTCTTATGTAGAAATTACATTACTGAAAAGTTTCATTTAAATCTGTTTAGTAACTCTGTGTGGGAGTTTTTGGCGGGATCTTACTCTATCTTGTAGTCGTTTTTATATTTTTAATTATTTTTTTAATTAATTTGTTATTTGACTTTATATTTTGTAATGTAGGTGGAATTTTACGTAAAATAGTTCGGTTGTTGTGCATAAGTGGATGGAAAATAATGCAACGGTGCATGAAATCTAAGATGCTATAAAAACACCCTATGCTATAAAAGTTCTAGCAAGGAGGCCGCCACCTTGTTAAATATTAAAATTAACGCAAGACGCTTGTAACATCATTACCTACTCGAGAATGGCAATAAATATTCCGGGCAACGGGTTGTCAAAAATGAAATAAAAAAAAGTGTATAAACATATCCACATTCACGAATTTTCATGTCTTGGCATATAATAATAGTTGTAACTTGTGTTTTGTAATTACCTTATATAAATTATTTTAGATAGGTTACAACTCGCTATCGAAATAAATTAAAAAAATCAGTTTTAACACTTTTTAGTAAATAAAATCCTATACCTTAAAGAATTTTGTACACATAGCAAAAAGTTTTTCGACATAAATTTGGTGCCTACTAAGTATTTCACATAAACTGAGTTTCTCTATTATTCACATGATCTTAGCAAGTTATTGGCATCTTACGGGTAACATTCGTTATAATTTCTTTCCGTTTTGAAAACCAGACGTCCGGACTTATAACAAAAATGCTTATGATGTAGGTACATCAGTTTTAGGGTTATTTAATATTCCTGATACATTAAAATTCAGTTCCCAATACGCCCGAATACAATAGTGTTAACCTTTAGTACACTTTATTATACGTTGGAATTATATTATGGTTTTATTTTATTTAGTGTCTAACACTATGAAGTAACTCTTGTAGATCGTTTCTTGAAAACGATTTTATAATTATTTATGAATTATTTTAACATAATGTTTTACTTGCCAAGATTACCTAGATATATTTTTTAATTGTCCAAGTCCCCGAGAGGTGCGCGTTCTCTAAAATATTATAATATCCCATAAAAACTAATATATAATGAAGTATATCACAAACATACAATTTGATATAAAGAATAAATAAAATAATATAATTGTGGACTTATTATGAACGCGCCAAGTCACCACATATTGTCATCTATCGGGACAATCATCTTAAAAACAATTATTTTAAATATTCATAAGGAGTTTTTGGCGGGATTTTAGTCTGTCGTGTAGTGGATTTTATATTTTACTCATAATCTTGTGTTATTGACTCTGTATTGTGTAAATTTAGTGGTGTTTTACGTATTATAGTTAGTTTATTGTAAATAAGTGAAGTGAATGGAAAATAATACCACGGAGCATGAAATTCTGAGATGCCACAAAAACTCCCTGGAAGGTTTTAACAAGGGATCCACCATCTTGTTAGAATATTGATTCACACGAAGCATAATATTGAAATGATCGCACGACGCTTGTTATATTATTGACTACGTGACAATGGCAGTTATAATCTGAAAGATTGATTGCCAAAAATAAAGTTTAAAAAAATATTCATAAAATAAATAATAGTAAAAACTTTGACAATAATAGTTTGTAATCATATGTTTCATAACTTTATATTTTTTTATTATTATGTATTAATACTGTGATATCTACAACTCGGTGTAGACATGTTGAATTATTGTGACTATAACATTAATAAAAATAGATACTTGAATAAAACTGTAGAAATTATTATTTTAGCTACTTTGTTTAGTTGATGAACAACTCTCAGACAGTAATGAGAACGTATGTTTATAGTTTATATAGTTTTTTTTATTATATAGCTGGCATATTTATTTGTATAAATAAGGAGTCTTAACAAAAAAATAAATTAATAAATTAAAAATACATTATTTTACAGGATGCGTTTGAGTGCACGAAGAGCATCGAAAATTTGGCGGGATCGTCCTGCTGATCCTTTGGATACGGCGGTGTATTGGACCGAAAGAGTCATACGATGGGGTCACCAAGCACCACTTGTTACAGTTGCCAGGAACTTACCTCTATACCAATATCTATTACTAGATGTCGCTTTAACTATATTACTCGCGATAATAGTACTCATTGTGTTATTAAGAATAATTTTAGTGATAATTCTACGCTTTATAAGCGGTAGCGTTAATGGAAAGGAGAAGTTAAATTAACGACGAGAAAAAATTACGACATTTATAGTGAGGCTATTAACAGTTTAAAATGTATTGAATGTAAGATTTATTGGGCAACATTTTACTCGTAAATTAGTTAGTGATTACATACATGATCAGTTGCGAAATTTAGATAATTATAGAAAAAAAGCCAATTCTACAAAAAGTTATTCAAGAATAAGCTAAATGCAAAAGAACCACCGTCACAACTTTCTAAGCCACAGATTGGCAGTTCTCACATGCTGGCGTTTTCTGATCTAAAGAACTTTATTGGTAACCAATACCGACACGAAAGTGATTGAATCAAGTTAAATAAGCCACTCAAAATATAGAATCATTTGTCATCTCGTACTTAACTAAAGTGTAATTGAATCTTTTTTTGTTAAATACCCAAAATAGTATAGTCAGCTGCCGTATACGCATCATATAGAATTATAGAAATATGCATATATATAAATAATATAGATGAGTGAATAATTTCAAAACAGTAAATCTTACATACAATATAAACGATTGTAGATACTATTTAAACTACTGTAAAAATATGTCTAAATATATACTTTTTGTAACATACTAAAAGATAAGTGTTACATGATGTTTAGAAGTTAATAATATTGTTTATGTAAAGAATAGTTAAAATACCGATATATTTTAGCATCCGTCATTAAAGAAATTAAGTATATCTTAGAATATTAAGCTAAAACACATCTACAAATTCAAATTTGATAGAATCTATAGACAAAATCAGGAACAAATAAAAATAGTAGAATTCTAATATTTAGATATATAAGTGTTTTCAAAGGATAAAATAAACGAACATTTTTAATTGTGTTGAACATTTTGTGGACTGAGTAAAACTAACCAGCACTATTTCAGTTAAGACTACATTAAGGCTCTAGCATTATGCGGAGTTGACACCTTCAGATTAAAAATATTTATGAATTTTTTTGGCACTTTTTCGCTGGGGATGCGATTCGCATTCCTTCTCAAACTCTGGCAAGTAATAGCCTCTTAGAAGGAATCATTCCATTACAGAATTAAACAGTGGCGTAACTGTACCCTTGAAGACCCGTGGCAACTTTATGGGATGGTACATTTAAGCGTTTTGAATATTTAACTTTCCGCACTCTTATTTTGCCTGTCCTGCCACCCCATAATGAGGTCACTGATGTTAGACAACAGACTACTAAGGGGTACTTGGTATGTTAGACGTCCCGTACGTAGTATCCTCTTAGTATTCTATAGATGTCCCCTACACCTCTGACACCATGTAATTATTGATGCGGTTTAGATAGTTGGTAATAAGGTCTTCCGCTCATATTTATACATATAAATATAGTTTCTCAATTATTGAATAAATGTGACATAATAAGATTGAAATTTGTTCAGTTACAAATATTTATCATAATTATTGACATTTATTACGGTTTTTGTTTTCCACACATTAGACAGACATTAGTGTATGCTTCCTTTAATAAAAACAACTCAGTTTTTGGATGAAAATATAAGATAAATAAACATGTAGTATAAAATAAAAATCCAGCAAAGTAGAGCTGACTAACTATTTGGTAATTTAAAAAAAATATCACTTTTGAAATGTATCCATAAATAATCATGCTGAATATTTTGTTCAATTATAGTATAAAAATTGTAATGAAAGGGTGGCCATATTTATCTAATTAAAAAAAAAATGCGTAGACAGAGTACATACTTTGCTGGTTTAAATTTTATACAACTCAAATTAACTTTAACCCTATAACAGCAAGGAAGCCTTCATTCAAAATGTTAGAAATCTGAAATTAGACAAGATGTTCGTGTGGTAGTTATTTCTATATTATGTTAATTCTCTCATTATTAATGTAAATATAGAGGTGTCAAAAATACATTTTTAATGACTATGATTAATAATTAGACTTGTTATATAAATTTCCTGTGAAACAGATAAAATCATAAATAAAAAAACAAATATTTTTTATCTCTTTTTATTTTAATCATCTCACAATAACCTATCATAGATTACAACAAAGCGAATCAATTTACTTTAATCCAGCATCTTATTGCAACATCCCAAAAATTGAACATGTAACCTTTTTTGCTGCCTTTTGATCTTTAAATATGTTTCTTGTATACAAAATTAATTTCACGAATTAGCAAACAAGTTAAGCATCAAGATTCATATGTGAGCATTTTTTAATACACGCCAAATAAATTGTGTATATTGTGTAAAAAGCATGCAAAATTTTATAACACAATAAACAATGCCTTTTAACCAGCGATCTCACACTCAAGCTTTTTAATCTTTATAGGCAATATATTTGCCATTTCTTCACATAAACTGTATTCTTCCTGCATCATCGATGCAGCTTCTTCATTATTCTTGTAAATATCCACAACTGCTTGATAGGAGTCGTAGCTTTTTTTAACATTATTCAACTGAACACATTTATCGACAGCTATCCTTTTCATGCTATTCCTACCTATATAAGCATATGCGTTTATAACTGGCCTTATAAGGTCTTGGTCAAGTTTGACAGGCATGATACCATTTTTATCTTTAACCGAATCTAAAAAGTGGTCATAGTTTTCTATACTCTTTTCACAGAGCATATTAATTTTCTTCAAAGAATGTGGTGTTGGTTTTTCCTTGGTCGAATTCATTTTTTCTAATTTAATATTCAAAATATCCGAATATACTTCACCTAATTCAAACCATAACTGTCTGCAATACTGCAGATAGTACAAGGGATTTATTTCCTTAATTAAATCTTCTAACATATCGATACGACGTTTTTGCATCTTAGCTCTTCTTTCATCATCTTCCTCAAAGAAAGCCAAGTAGCTGTATGACTGTGAGCTATCCTGAATTAATTGAATGTAATCTGATGCTAATGTTTCAAGTTTATAATACTCTTTGGCTTTGTTCAACCAACTTTGACAGCTCAAGAAAACTTGCCTAGCATCTTGATAAGTGAGTAAGTATTTATCAGTTACTTTGCTTTCATACTTTGAGACATCAAGATCAGTGAAGATTAAATTTTTAATATTTCCGTCACATATGTTTTCATTATCATCTATTTTAAGATTGGACATATCTGTAATAATAAAAGATAATATTAAGAATACAAACAAAGATATAATCGGTTGAGTGCAGCAAGCATTTGCCTTAGTAGTCCAGTGAAGCTGTTAAGACCTTACTAGGTCCATATTGTAGTCAGTTCGAAAAAAAAAACAAACAAAGAAATTACCATTTAACTTTTTTAAGCTTAACCTACTTAAACTATTACTTGAAGTTAGTATGCAAGTGGCATACTATGTTAATTTTTTAAATCTCATTTAACTTAAAAAATAATTAGATTATTTAAAGCTTACTTTATAATCTATTTCTATAGAATACCTCTGCTAGATATGAAGGGTCAGGGCCACATCATTCCCCCTGTTTCACCATTCTTAATACCACATTACTGTATCAATATAAAATCAAAATAAAGAATACTTTATTCAGTTTAGGCCCTGAAAAGATGCTTATAAATGTCAAACCTACCATCAGTTCAGAAAATAATCCAGTCATCGAAAAAATTTGGCATGAAACTTGATCTGGTTTAACTTTTCAAGATACATATTTTTATAAAACATAGACAGTTACATTTGTTTATAGTGGATGGAAAGGAGTATTTTCAGATGTCACTATTGCTCACATATTGATCCACCTTATACTAGCCTTTAGGCACAAAAATTTACTTCATATAGTGCTTGAACTCACTATCCAGCAAATTCATAATGTGCTTTAGGACTTCATTATAATACTATTACCTAAAAAACTGTTTTTGGTATTATAGTAGGCTATATATGCCACTATCTTCCATGTCAGATTATGTAATTACACTCTTGCTGCAGTTTTAAAGAAGTATGACAAATATGCTAATTAGTAGTACAGTCTATACATAGAACAATAGCTCAAAAATGGCTGTAAATATTTTATTGCTGACAAAAGACGTACAACAGGCATGAGAATATGTTTAATGATATATTTAATTTCACACAAGTATAACCTTGATAATCAAAGGGATGTTTGTTCCTATACCTTTCTTATCCAGCTACCTTCGTTATTATAAAGCATTACCTGTTATTGAATCTGCTGTTTCTTCAGCATCATTTAATAGCCTTGTCTTAGAAGAGGTCATAAGTAAAATACAATATTTAGCCCAACATCTCGCTACATCTGCAGACCTATGTTTAAATACCTCTAATTTTGCCAAATGTGTTTCATTTTCATTTTCTGAAGCTTGCAGTGTCTCTTCATACTGATCAAGGATAGTTGATGATGCTGCTAAATGATGCCTAGATTGATAAAAACCATTTTGCTCAGCAAAAAACTGTGATAGTGTTGCAGAGTTTAATGCCCAATCGATCAGTTCATAGTCTTTATACTGTAATTGTCTCTTTAAGGTTACATGACAATATATAGCAGATTTTAAATTTTCTTTAAGGGATCCAAATACTTGAGCTAAGTAGTACATGGTTAATGTGTAAGATTTTTCAAGAAACATAAAATCACCTACAACATTTTCCCCTGTACAATTCATTATATGCTCTATTGGCAAAGGCATTTGCAAAGTACATTTAAAATTTTCATACCACATTTTGGCCTCATTCAAAAAGGTTTTAGCTTTTTCTGGCTCATCTCTGTTCGACCATAGAATACCTAGGTTATTATAAACGTCCATTAGAGTTACAATGATCTCAGGTTTCGCCGCATTTGGTGAGAGTATTTCAACTGCTTCCATCAAAACTTTTTCACTAGCAGTTAGTTCTTCTGTTTCCATATCTATAATACCAATGTTTAACAAAACGCATCCAAGCATGGCACATAAGCTACAACCTTCAACATCACTTCTGGACGTGAGTAATTTTGTCAATGAATCTTTCATGTTACTCAATATCTGCTTTGCTTTATACTTGGATAAATATGGTTCATTTTCTGGGTCATTTTTGCTGTCTTCATCTAATAATTTACGGACTTTGCCGTAATTCTCCTTAAAATCATTAAGGATTTCTTTCGTACTCATAACATCAATATTCATGATGAAAAAATGAAAATTTGAGAAATCAATAAATACTTGTACCAACTACCAATTTAATTATTGTAATTTGTTTCCGAAATGTGTTGCTTTATTAAAACATTGATTATCTCATTGACTATTTCTAATTGTTTCTAAGAATTTCAGTAGGGTATAAAGTAAAATTAATAAGAATTAAATACTAGATTTTCGAACTCAGTTCTTGACTAAGGATTTTTGACAGCAGAGTAACAATGTTATCAGCCCTCAACAAATGGTTACACCTAAAGTGAAAGCAGAAAACCTCTAAAATTGCTAATAATCTGGGGTGTCAATCTTATTAGTCGCTTTGAACATAGTCGTTAGGACTTGCATCTAATATATCAAGAGATGATGAGATGAAAATTAAAATATTATTACAGAAATCTAAAATTAGGATCTGATTATCTTAAGTTGTCTTAATGTTACACATGTAATACGTATTATATATACCTATATATTATAACTTTTTATATTTATATACCTTAATGTATTTTCTGCTCAACTATATTTAGGACAGTTAAAAAATTTAGTGAGAACCAGAGAGTATAATTAATATTATAGGTAGGGATTCTAACTGTAAACTGAAATTGAAAGACAGGAGTGTTTAGTTATATTAAAAATACATATTTAATTTTATCTTCAAAAAATTGTAAAACTCTTAGAGGTATCTAATAATTTCAGTTATATAAAAAAAAAGATTGATTTACGGTTTATAATATCTTTTCACGCTATATATCCATTATTAATTAGCTCTCTAATATTTATTTTTTACCTGGTTATAACTTTAACTTTTAGTCTGTCATTTATAATTATTCTAGAGTATTGCAATGATTGTTCAAGTTTTGTTTATGAGATCGTTTTGTTCTTTATATCATATTATCACTAAGCGCTAATTTACATTTTAAGTATCTCGTCGTTTAATTTTAGGTATTATGTCCCTTCGTTATGTTAAAATTAAAGACACGATTTCTAAGTCATTCCTTATCGCGAGAGAAATAAAATTATTGTTTCAAATTTAGCTTAATAAGAAAATTGCAATAATTATTTTATTCAATAATGATGCAAAATTTATATGTAGTATTATCTTAGAAGTCTGTCTAAAATTGGAAAGTTCGACTAACATTTGGGTCTTGCCTACCTTTGTTTATTTGTTAGAAGCCAATATTTTTGTATTGTTTCTTTTATCCCATGAGTCTTAGCATAAAGAAGCAAAAATCTTATTTTTATAACATTGTGATTACGGTATAATAATTAAGCATTATTGAAAGAATACAAAACTCGATTGAATAAAATATTAATTTATTTCAAAAAATTTATTGTATTGGATTGGATTGTAACAAAAGTAAATATTTGAAAAATGTATATTAATAGAATATACACTTTTTTGGTCATGGGACAATGTTTTTAGTATTGCGCGTTGACACTGTGTTTGTGTTATTCAATAGGAGTGCTCAGGCAACACTATCGTGGCATTGAATTTGAAACTGAATGATTCAATTCACAATTTTCAACGGAATGAACATAATTTCAGTGTGTGTCATGGGGTATAATGATGGTATTCTTTAGGCACATATTCCTATACTTATTATACTCTTTGGGCACACAGTACTCCATCCGTAAAAATCATATATACAAATACTATTTTATTCACTATTTAACTTGTGTTATTTTTTGTATGTCGTAGTTGAAGTGAATTAGAATTAAATTTAAAACCGAAGACAACGGAATTTGAATTTTGAGTCGTCTTAAAATTTAAAAAGATGCAGTAAAGTAGCCAATACATACTTACGTGATTCGACTTCACTGAATATATTTATGTTAGTTTAATAATAAATATCTTGTCTAATATTAATCGTAGATTGTAAAGTAACACTCGACATACATAAAATCAAATAATGTCGACATTTACTTTGTTACTGTTTTCATTATTTTAGGCCAACATTTCAGCTTATAATTTGAGTAAATTGGGAAAAATCTGCCACTAAATGATAGTTTCTAGTACTCAAAAATTGTGGGAATTTAGTCTAAGCCTATAAACATAGAGGATGCCATAGCGGTTATGCCAACTGCTATTTGGTGAGAGGCTTTTACCTGGTAGTAATAATGTCTACAGAATGATATCAGTATTCTAATGAATAATTGTAAATTAGCAAACATTTCCAATTGAATACACTGCACTTTAATCATAAAACTATTAAATTCATTATTGTCATTTTTTACATTGTATATAACTGAAAAATACATTGAATTATGTTAGGCATTCAAAATTTTCTGAACATTTATTGAAATTTGTAATTTAAACAAACAATAACATATGTTATGCCAAAAAGGAATAATAAAGTTCTCATTAGATAGAAGCAAATTACTTGACAGGAAAAATATATAGTTATATTTCCTTGTAATGTTACAGCCCACTTTTTTATATTTTGTTAAGCTTAATTTTCCCCTTGTACTTCTTATAACTACCAAAGGTCACTGGGAAATTTGTAAAAATAGTAATTAAAACTTTAAACTGTTTATTCTTATTCAGAATTCATAATTTCATACATTTTCATTGTTCATTAAATTTAAAAAGGAATTCTGATTTCTTTTATTTCATTCTGCTCAAGTCCCTTATTCACAAATACTGGAAAATTATATCTGTCATTTATATACATTGTAGGTACCTACTATTTATTAGGTATCTTTAATTAACAACACACAGTCATTTATATAAAACATCAGTCAATAATAACATTTAAAATACAAACTGTTATTGAATCATGAATAAGGGAATAGCAGAAATACCACACATATATTGTCCCATTCTATGTTAATTAGTAAGAGATAGAAATATATTTGCCACCCACAAAATGAGGTCACCCTGTAAAAAGTGGCATTTACAAGTCTTAAAAGGAAAATGTTATTATTTATCATATATATATATATATATGTGTATGAAATGATGACAAATTCACACCAACATAGGACAATTCACTATAATTTGCTTATAAGGAAACTTCAAGTCTCATCAAAGTAAGTCCTTTACACTTATAACCAAAACTGATGTGTAAATCTAAACACACCTTTATAATACAATAAACAGTACTACTTAGGGTCACTATTCATGGAAAAGTCATTTTTAAGGTTCTAAACTCTGTTCAACAGCTCATTTCCACAATACGAAAACTACTCCATATAGAGACAGTAATAAACACTGCCACAATTATATTGGGCACTCACTCCTGACAATGTTTTTTGACAATCCATCAAAGTTTCGAAAATTTCAGACACAAAACATCTTCATAGAAGTCCCCTGCAACAATTTCAACATTAAAACCCATGTCTCTTTAGAAGAAAATGTTATGAACACCTCTTTTTATGTGTGTGATGGCCAAATAGCCAGTAATACATGTATTATGGACCAGTGTCAGGTTCCTGGTCTTCTGTTGATAGAGCATGCGGAGGCGGAGTTTGTGCATTCAGTTGAGAAAATACTTCTTTCTCCCCTAATGCAAGAGGATCTGGCTGTGTAACTGGTGAAGCATAATCCATTATAGGTGAGGATGATACCGGCCTCACAATCCCAGCACCGGCAGTTTCTTGTTCCTCTAAAAACCTGTCCATATAATCAGTATGGCCAGGATGTAAAGTATACTTTTTCTTTTCCAATCTTGCTTTGTTCGCAAATATATCATGTCGCTCAGTTTTTTTCCAAATATAATAAAACTGTACTAGTTCTCCAACAGATCTCGTCCGTACCTTGTTCTGCCTTATAAGATGGAAATCTTTACCATGAGCTTTTAGACCGTTTTCAAAATTCCGGCATTCCTCTTCTGACCATAGACTCGCATGGGCTGGCGTTTGAGCTGATATACGTCTTCTTCTAAGGGCCTCCTCGACATTATGACCACACTGCTGTAACAAAAATAAAGCTTCCTCATCATCACGAAGTTGTTTCCCCCGTGGGATAGCCTCAATACCAGAACCAGAGTTCATTGCACATATATTTCTCATGTAATCCTCTGTGACTTTTTCATCTAAATATGTAGGTTGCCAAAGTAATTTATCCTCATTCTCATAAGGAAGTGCATCATCATAACTACATAATCCTTCAGGTATGGCAGCTTGGTAATCACTACCAACCATTATAGTCTTCTTCCAATCGTCCTCATCAGGGCTGTAATCATAATCATCTTCTTCCTCTGAAGGAGGCCGAGAACCTGACCTTAAGCATCGAGTGGCCTCCGGGCTTGTACTCTCACTATATAACTGTGTCAAGGCAGATTCTGTCTTATCATTCTCTTCTGATTTCACCTCCATAACTGGTTCTGGTATTGGTTTATCCATAGTTCTGTTATATCCGTATAACGCTAATAATTCCTCAAGTGGCATATCCCCTTCCCGTTGAAGACTGTTTAGTTCGGCCTTGGGATCCTGTTCCTCACCAGCAGCTAAAGCTTCTTCCTCGTCTAATGTTCTCTCGTCGTCGAAATCATTTACCATCATATCAACAGTGGGCTCGAATAGAGACTTGTCGTTCCCCACATCCATGCTCGCATCGTGTTCACTTACATTGGTAACCAGCGCGCAATCTGACATGACTCTCGCGGTACCAAACTAAAAAAATTGTATCACCAACACATTATCGTTAATTTGCTTTAAAAATACCAAATTAGGTACTATGATACAAAAATAAATAAGGAAACTTAAAAGTTATGACATAATATCCATTATTTCTAATAAAAATACGAAAAACAAAACAAAAATATTTTGACACGACTAGGTATGTACCACAATATAAATCCCCTCAATGTTCCGTAGTCAGTATGAATGTTATTTGAATATTAAGCACGACAGTGTGATGGATAATATAGATTCATCTGAGTAAGAAAGAAATAAAACGAAATATATAGGAAAGAAATGTCAAACACAATGCCACTCTGACAACATTGTCATAAGCATATATCATATAATTATAGAGAGTTTGTTCCAAAGTCGAAGTCGTGCTTGTCTCTTTATATACTTAATACTTATAAAATGTTGATTTATATTTGAAATCATATAAAAGGATTGTCAGTTTGATTATTCATAGACTTGTTGAGACATGTATTTTAGTATTTTATAATTTCCATAATTTAATAAAATTTTCTGCATTTAAATATACATTATTTTATTTTAATGTGTACGTATTTTATTTTAATGTGTACGAGTTTTCAATTGGTTTTACTAGAGGTGATAAACAGATAATCTTTTCTTGGCTTGTCTTAACAGAAGGGATGGGATATATTTTATTATTTTTATCATAGATAAGAATAGTAGTATACTGGAGAATTTTTATCGTTACGGAGTTTCTGCTATTTTACTATGACAACACTTGCTGTCAAAAATGTCAAATGGTAACAATAAAAGTGCTTTTGCTGGTAAAAATTGTTTTGTAAAATTTTACGTACAAACTCAGTTTTGAAATGCCCCTTGGTAACAAATAAACGATTAAAAATAATTTATTCTTCAATCGTACAAAATCAATACTATCATGTTACGTAGATTATTTATATTATTTATGACTGTCGTCAGAGTGTGTTACAGTTTTTCCGATGTGGGAAAATGGGATTTACAATTGAGCGGGGTAAGAGCGTATTTAAATAATATTTCAATTAGAACGTTGAATATTTATACATATAAATATCAAAATTGAATGTAATTTACATTGAACTGTGATTTAAAAAGGTGCAACGTATACATATCCTATCATATGAAATACTTGTTATCTTTAGAATAATATAACGATTGACTCATAAAAGCCGGTTGTAATATTAATTTTCAATTTAATAATGAATAGTGCAATGAATACAAAAGAACGCTAATTTCATAGTTGTAAATGTTGTTGTGTGGTATGGTGTGGTGATAGTTTATTTGTTCACTTTGTAACATCAGTTTCACTATAATTGAATCTAAATTGTTGAGTTGGCTCTAAATTACTCAATCTTAATTAATCAATTAGCTTATTAACATTGTTGTTTAGATTTAAATAAATATCCTCAGTATTCTCATGTATCTCTTCTTAATCTATACTAATATTACAAAGAGGTAAAGTTTGTGAGTTTGTAACATTGTAAGGGGCTAATCTCTGGAACAACTGGTCCGATTTGAAAAATTCTCTGTGTTATGTAGCTCATTTATTGAGGGAGGTTATAGGCTATATATTATCACTCTAAGGCCAAGAGGAACGGAGTATCAGTGATAAATGTTTTTAAATTGGGATTTTTTCCTTTTAAGAGCTTCCACTGCATGTTAGCGTTAGCCCAAAGTAACTATTACTTTAACTATGTGGACGAAGTCGCGAGTAGGGGCTTGTAAGGGATGATATCAATACTAGTCAAAACAGCAACAACATGTCATTTTCATTAAGTCTTTATCAGTTAGTTAGTAGGAATGAGCTAGATTGTCTATTTATTCATTAAAAATTGTCTTGAAGTCTAAAACACCTGCACACATAATTTCCCAATGCTTTAACATGTTTACACAGGCTTTGATTACAAGCCTACATTAGCCAAATCTGATATCTATACTATAATAAAACTGTAACAAGGCGAAATCTGTACATTAAATATTTTTTGAAAATTTTATTCAGGGTAGACTATGTTATCGATATAGAAGCCAAAAATAATCTTTTTACAATTTTTATCTGTCTGTCTGTCTTTCTGTCTGTCTGTCTGTCTGTCCCTATGCACACGCATCACTCTGAAAGTACTGAACCAATCTTGACGAAACTTGACATAGTGATACCTAATATAACGAGATTACATCAAATGTACTTTTTGTCCCATAAAACTCAAAGGGTTCTGCAGGATAAAGGATCAAAGTCTAGAATCTAAACCCGAATTACTCTGAAAGTACTGAACCAATTCTAACGAAACTTAACACAGTGATAACTGATATTACAAGGCTACATCCAGGATAGTTTTTGTCCCATTAAACGCAAGGGGTTCTCCAAGATAACGAAAAGTAAAAATTTGTAGTTAACGTAACTAGACTTTTTTGCGACACCTTAGTACAAGAGCCGGCAATGTTAGAAGAACAAGAATTTTAGAGTACCTGAATCTTTAATATATGAATATATATTTTGTTGTATCATAAGAGGCAAACGACAGGTGGGTCACGTGATGTTTAGTGACCACCACCGTCTATAGACACTAGCAACACCAGGGGATTTGCAAGTGCGTTTCCAACCTGTATATGGGGGAGGGTAAGGGAAGGGAAAAAAGGAAAGGGCAAGAGAGGTGGGCCTCCGGCACTCTCACTGACCGAACGAAACACTACAATGCAAGCACTGTTATGTCACGTCGGTTTTCTGTGAGAGGGCAGTATTAGCCCGAACGAGCCGAGCCATTCATGCTAAAACCAGTAATAGCTTCAGAGTGGCTCTACCACCTACAGAAATTATAAATATATCAATAGACAGAATTTAGGACACTTGGTAGCGGGTTAACATTGTATTTTTAATAGGCATTTTGATTTAATTAATTTTGATATATGATTAATCAATAATAGGTTTAGGAACATTTTTTTGAGTAACTTTTAAAGGCAATTAAACAGTCTGACACATTTTTTATAAACATTCATATATATACCCGCTGATATATTTTATAAATAAAAAAAGAATGTGGTGTCGTGGGACACCAGGTACGAACGAAGTTCCTTCGGCTAATGTAGAATCGGCACTATTTGCAAAAAAAAAACATCGTGCTCAATTTTATGTAGTCGTAATTCAAATTATCAATTAAAATAACAAAATATGTCTCTTTATTTTTGTTTGACAACATAAAATTACATAGAAATAGAAATAATTACAAAAAAGGAGAAAGGGAAAGGTATTATACACTACTCGCTTGTGTATACGACTGTTGCGCCTGCGCATGTCTCATTTAACTGTTTTATTCCATGCACTTTTCGTTACGGTTTTGTTATCACATTTTTTTCAGTTCGGTCGCGCAAAATCCCTATCTCCTCCAAGCCTGCCGTAAGGAACTTCGTTCTAATAATAAATTTCAAACCAATTATTTTTTTCCATAGCAAAGAACAAATTTCATTTTATTAAACATTATTGACCACCATATACAACGATAAACGTAAACGTATGACTTGGGATTGACGCCATCTTAAATATATGCGTCGTCGACCATCAGGCTATACGAAACCAAAATACCTTGGGCCGGCGAGGTGAAATATCTCGGTGTCATAAATTTCGATTCACACACAGAAAGAGTGCGAAACAAAGCCGTATGGTCTTTTGTCGTTTCTATCATTTGCTTTGTCATAAGAGAAAAATGTCCCCCAGACATAAACTCACTTAATATAAAACTTGCATCCGTCCGATTATGACGTAAAGTTGTTCGGTCTTTGCACATGCGCAAAATCGTATTCAAAAGTTGCAGGTTCTCCAGAACTGAGCCCTACGTAAAATCACCGGTGCCCCATGGTACGTCCGGAATAAGGATCTCCACAGGAGCTGGAGATGCCTTCTGTCTGGGCGTATATAAAATCACTCACACGTAGTTATTTTGAAAAAGCCGCGAATCATCCTAGCCCGTTAGTGGTATCCCCCGCGAACGATGAACGACCGCGACACATTTTTACCGACCCTCCTGATTCAATCACGTCAGCGAACGATCAATACCAGCCTGTTTCTTCAAACAGAGCGTGTTCTCGCCCGCACCCACATAACCGCAGATCACGCCGTCGTGGTCTGGGAGTAAATTTCGCTTCCGCACAATAAATTAGGCCCTCCTCGGCAACGGCTCAAGCCTAGATCTGTTCCCTCGGCGTGGAGCCCTTGAGTACGCTGCTCACACAATACAGTGACACAAGAGTTTTACCCCTATTTTTCGTTATCCTATCCTATCCTATATAGTTTAGAGGATTTTTTCCTACACAAAATACATATAGGAGTTGTTGAGGCACGCATGCTTGGTACACATGCATGTTTCAATAACTTATATACGTATATAAGTTACCGGACTACTAAGGCGAGCGCTTAAGGCACTCAGCCGGTTTTATTTTGGCAAACAGCTCAAGGGTGCACGGCACACCTCGGCTTGGCTGTTGCCTGTTGCATGCAAAGTCGCGACCTATCTTAAGTAACCTAACTAACTATTCATATATGTATGAGTAGTTGAAACGTATAAGTGTACCAAGCACACACGCCTCAACAACTCCTGCATATATTTATTATCAGAAAATTGAGAGTTTTTCAGTTCGATAAGGGAAAAATGTAAACCCTTCCACTTTCATGTGTAAGCGTGTAGGCGTGCACGTGTGTGAGGGTGATCGTGTAGTGTTGTAGCAGTGATGTATATTTGTGTGTCACCGTATCGCGCAAGCAACGCACTCAAGGGATCCCTACCGAGGGATTGAATCTGATGTATAAAACTGGCTTGGTTTGTAGGTGATAGGTACTATGTTGTGAGTGGTACAGAGATTATTTATAAAAATATATTGGAAATATATTTCAAATACGTTTTCAAAACAGTTTATAACTCTTAGACAATAGTTTCAAGCAAGTGACATTTGACGCTTTCGGCGCGATGTTTGACGCTTCGATACGGTGTTCATATGTTTTTCTTTAATACAATGGAGTATAAAAAGGTTTAATACAAGTTGAAGATAGTTATGATAAAGTAAGTGGTAGAGATGTTCATTCAGTTTTATGTAGGTTACTTTTTATTTTAATTGATCCTGGTACATGACGCTACGAACGGGTACTAGGCTTATTTAAAAAAAAAAAAAAACATGTAATCTGGGTATATGTTTGAGTAAATCCGTGGATAGTTTGGATTCACAATTGGAAATGGTAGTTGTGGCTGCAATCGGGTATCAGTTTTATTTGCGGGGTGGTAGGGCTTTACAGCCTGACTGGGTCACAACCACCATGTACATGGCGAAAAAATCCGTAATAGTGACTCGCTTCTGAGCGTCGCGTTTCGGGATCAGCCTGTGCATATCCAGCTTTCTGTAGGCCGGCATGATAGTGGCAACCAGCAATGTATAGTGTGTCACTCGGTGGTCGCTATTGTTTTTGGATTATACTGTGGTTACCATCAGGCATAGTGCAGGCATTTTGCCGTGCTACGATAAAAAAAAAACAATTTTTTTCGCGTGATAACCAATTTGGTGCAAACAAAGTTGCACGGGTCAGCTAGTAATGAATAATATTAATCTGAATAGTTTAAAATATATGTATAGTGTTTGAAGCTTACTAAGATATCTTTGGTATCAGTATAATGGAGACTCAGGATTTGGTGTCTATTAACCTATTTCAGTTACACCATTTTGCCAAAGAAAAAGAAAAATGGATATTATATTTTTATTTTGTTTTATTTTACCTATATAAGAACTTACAGATATATTATCTATATGTTAATGTTACTTTAAAATGTCTTTGTTTTTGAAAAACAATTTTGCAAAAAATAAATAAAATGTTCCTTAGGTAGGGTATGCTATAATGGAAATTAGGATATAGTTAGTATTAGTATAGTAGTATATATTATAGTTAGTTTATTTAAAAATTTATTAATTATGTATATAAATGTATATTTTTATAACACATGTTGGTATATGAACATATGTACTTTTCAGAGATAGTAACCATTTAACTCTCAGCTGATCCTTGCTCCTTTCACTTTTAATCAATCATTTGTCTCAGTTTGACCTATATTATAAAAGATATGAATACTAAAAACTAGAATATATGAGTCATCCCATTAATAAAATCAGTAATTGTTGTTGTACCTAATATGTTCTATAACAAAGTCTCAAAACATAGTACCAATTCGTTAGAGTAAATCAAACACCATATGAAGGAGGTTTTGGTGTCAAAAGGTTATTATAGAATGGATTAACATATAAAAGATGGTGATGTCTAGAAAATACACCTTTTGCTTGAAATCTATATCATAAAAATATAAATTACTTTGAGTTCTTGTGGGTTCTTCTTCGTGGCTGGTTGCTTTCCTAACAAGTGGTAGTGGCTTAACCAGGCAATTGAATAAGGTACCTTTGGTTTTGATCTGTAATCCATGAGCCAATAATGTATCTATCGTACCAGTTTATGTGATCTACACATAAAGCCAGTTGTATTAATATTATCAAACACAATAGTACCAGTTCTATCAATCTAATGTATGTGATTAAATGTACCATTTGTTTACAGGAAAAGTGCACATTCACATTAGCTAAATCATTATTCAATGGTTCCAAGCTGATAATAGCCAGTAAGTATTCATTTATATAAGGTAATGATAATATCATTTTAATCATGTTCATTTAGTTATGCATTTTGGTTTATTCATGTTGTTTGTTTTTTCACATACAATTTATGCTAATATTATAAAGAGATAAAGTTTGTGGGATTGTAAGGGTAATATCTGGCTCTACTAACAGATTTTGAAAATTCTATTACCGATAGAAAGCCATGTTATTTGTGAAAATGAAAAGACTTTTTTGTGGTAGTTGGGTTTGCAAAGTGTCTCAGAAAAAATTGAACTAAAAAATTTTTAATCAAAGCTGCCTTAACTTTGAGAGATATATAATTTAATTTTAGAGAAAAGTTGTAGAGCTTGACAATTTTTAGACACCACGTATTTGTCAGCCGGTCAGTCAGCGAAACCATTAACATTCTGTAAATACTGTGACTATTCATCCGAGCAGAGCTCCGCTCTACAACAACGCTCACACAGAAGTGCCCGTAGACTGACGGTATCCCTCCTTTTATATGCCAAACTGTGGAAGTCAAAGCAATTACTATTCACTCACATATCTCCCATATTTTTAGTAACACACACAAAGATAATATTAAATAGCGGATTGTTATTTAAGTGATACACCATCTATACAATCGTTCTTATTTATGTATCTAAATTCATCATCATCATCATCATTACCCTTATCCCACCTAAGTAGGGTCGGCACAAGATGTTTTCTTTTTCCACTCTCTCCTATCAAATGTCATCTCAGTATTCACACCTTTTACGCACATATCATTTTTCACACAATCCATCCACACCTTTTTCGGTCTTCCTCTACTCGTATATCCATCCACTATCATACTCAACACTTTTCTAGTCACATGGTTTTCATCTCTTCTCATGACATGCCCATACCATGCTAACCTATTACTTCTCAACTTCTCTGTCACCGGTGCTATTTTCAAACTTCCACTGATATACTTATTCTTAATCTTATCCATTCTAGTCACACCACACATCCACCTTAACATTCGCATCTCTGCCACATGTAATTTCCTCTCATCCGTTTCTTTCGTAGCCCAGAACTCAGATGCATACAGCATGACCGGTCTTATCATGGTTTTATGTATCTAAATTATGCATCTCTAATACGGTGGATCTAGCAATGTTCCGGTGGCGTTATAGTCTCGCCTCTCGGGGCGCATCGTAGCGGTACCGGATGTAGTCATTTAACACAATGCCTACAAAAATCTCACCGACAGCATGTCTGTCTACCTTTTATATTTAAGTAACAAAAAACAGTTATTTATATTAAAAAAAAAATTAAAACTAAATCATAGCACTTAGTACTATCCAAATCACACTCATAATTTCATTACAACTAAAAATGTTTACTGCCCAACAAAGTGGTCACGGGTCAGTAAGTTCTATATGTTTTACTGAAGTGTACCTGGCTTTTGTTATTAACAACATATTATAATTACTCTTTAAGGCTATCTTTTCATTTTGTATTTAATATTACTATGTTTTTTTATGATTCTTATTAAGCTTATACTATTATAAAAGTTATTATAACTTTAAACAAACAATTTTTGTATAAATATCCTATGTCAAATGCAAAAAGGGTTTATCACAGTAGGGGCATTTCAAGTGTAGCTGACAAAGAAACAGTGAGGTTCTGAAAACCATTCATATATAGCCCAATTGGATCTTGTAGGTATGAATGTGGATACATATTTTTTTTCTATCATGTTTGTTTTTTTTTTCTTTTTATTGTAGTACGGTGCACAATGCCTGATTCTAAGCACAGTATAATCCAAAAACAATAGCGACCGCCGAGTGACACATTATCCATCGCCGGTCACCACTATCACGCCGGCCTGCAAAAAGTTGGATACGGACAGGCTGATCCCGAAACGCGACACGTAGAAGCGAATCAGTATTACGGGCTTATTCGCCATATACCTGCTAGTTGCGACCTAGTCAGGCTGTAAAACCCTACTACCCTGCAAAAGTCAAGGTTTTGGGTCGCTTGTCATGAAATTTATATCATCACTTGGAATATAGAAACGTGGGGCAGGAAACATACCATTTGCTTCTTCTTTTTGTTAACAGTAACTGTGCCGCAACTATGTTTGCATGGAACCTAATGTAAACAAAATTAAATGCTAATAAAATCATCTGAATATATTAAGTCCATTGTTGCGTCTTCATTAAAATTACAATAACTTTTGATAGAGTGAACCGATTTTAATTTAACAAAATTATATTTTACTTCAGGAGATGCTTTTCTTGGCTTTTATCGTGAACACAATACTTTGGCAGTGATGCGTTTTCAAATAAACAAACAGACAGACATTTCAAAAATGATTGAAATGTATTCTATTACTAATTCTAAAACACCTGTAAATTTTTTTTCCACATAAATCTAACAAGTACAGACACATTCGATTTACATTCTTATTATATGTATAGACTTGCCTCTGCCCGCGACTTAGTCCGCGTAGAATAGTTACGTTGGACATGACCCCAATTTTGAAACATTCTTTATTCGTGCTCCGCTCCTATTGGTCGTAGCGTGATTTAATATAGACTATAACCTTTCTCGATAAATGTGCTATATAAAACTGAAAGAATTTATCAAATAGGACCCGTAGTTCCTAAGATTACCCCTTACAACATCACAAACTCACAAACTTTACCTCTTTATAATATTAGTATAGATAGATTAGTGGTGTTATAAAGTAATGACATATAATATATCTTTACATTTTTAAGTTGTTGTGTTAATGTTTTTGAAAACTTACAAAATAATCGACAATTTCTAATACTATTAGGCAAATAGTCAGTTAAGGTATCTGAAATTGTAACTTGTAATCTCCATTAAAGCTATCAACCCAATCAGTAGTATTTCCCAGTATAGGTCATTTTTATTATCAACAGATAACACTCCTACACAATAAAATGCTACAAGGCTCTCATTACTAGGTTGTTGAAGTAAATAACCATGTGTTAGCAGGGTGTATATACGACATAGTCAATGCAGTCAGGATGCCAATAAATACCAAGTAGTTACTTTAACTCTTTATTTGGCCAGAGTTACGCCTTACAGTACTTTTTACAATGGAATGCGTAGATAACACCGACATCTTGCCTTTTATAGGCTGAACTAAATAATATATAAGACGTATTATATAAATCAAAGCAATTACCATTTACTTATAATTCCGCTATATGTTTTAAATAACACAAAGATAATAATTAACGAACAAATTAATATTATTTACGTACATCAATTCTATATAAAATCATTGTTATTTATGTATCCAAAATACGTTTTGACATACAATTATGTGTGCAGAGTAGCGACATCTAACCCTTTAGAGATCAAACTATGGCAGGTCAAAGCAATTACTATTATTATCATAAAACTAATATTATGCATGTAATAAACGAACAATATCAATTCCTATTTATGTCTCCAATGAAATCTATATAATTATAATAATTCTCATTTATGCATCTTTAATAAAATGGCGTTAGTATTAATGTGTATCTCTTATATGTTGGCGCTTGGCGCTAGTATCAATGCGGATCTCTAATATTTGGCGCTAGTATCTCGAGTCACGACCGGCACCGGAGGTGGGTAGCTAACACATGCCTCGCAATGTTTCAAACGCAGCAAAACCCATTACACCAAGTAGTTTGTAATGCAAATGCAGCATTTAATGTTTAAGTAGAATTACTATATCAGCTAAATTATATAGGTACATTGTTGATTTTTTTAATTATTCTTAATCATTGTGTTGTACACAACACATGTGTATACATAATATATATACACATAAGAGAAATATAGTTCGGAAATGTTTTGCTTTACTGTAATCAAGTTAGAATGCTATCTAATTTCTAAACTCTTATCATAATATTTGAATTATCTGATTGTTACAGATAACCATACTAGGTCAATAGTTTCTTTCAAGTGTTATTTGCTTGCAAGTGACTCATGATAGTTATAATATTCTTAATTAATTAATATGGTTAAATAAGTATATTGTGTAATGATAAGAATTGATTTTTTAATGTTATAAAGTAAATTTTCAAAAAACGATAATTTAATTTGGTTAATTTGAGAAACTGTTTATTTACCGCTTTTTAGTGCCTTATTTTTATGCCTTTGATTAATATTGAAGTCGGTTAATTTTTTTTTTTGAACATTTACTTTATTTTTCCATTTATAGTGAACATAAATATATTTTACTAAAACATGCGGATCACCTGATGGTAAGTGACAACCGCCGCCCATGGACACCTGCGACACGAGAGGAATCACAGATGCATTTCCTTAAGAAAGGAATAGGCTTGTTTCTTGAAAGTTGTGTTACTTTGTCACGGATCCCATAATCAGAACCTAACCAAACTCCCATTAAACTACCCTTGAAGTACATCCTTTCCAATAAAAAATGAATCATCGAAATCCGTTGGCGTGATATTGAGTTATTCGTCTATTTTTCGTGTACATACTTAATGCAAATTTAACACTTATACGGTTCTGCACTGGATGCCATTATCCGAACTGGATGAATGGAAACGGGACCACACGGGAAACACCAGCTTTCAAATAAAAAAAAGAATCATCAAAATCGGTTCACCCAGTCCAAGTTATGAGGTAACAAACATAAAAAAAAAATACAGACGAATTAAGAACCTCCTCCTTTTTTTGAAGTCGTTAAAAATGAAATAACTTATTATTCTTTTTCAGTGCACTGTGATGCAGTTGTACCAATGAATGTGACATACGAATGGATACCGACATTATGTTCCCCGGATTATTTCCACTACTTTGAACAGGTATTTTGGAAACACATTGTTACAACGTAATACCCAGTGAAGTAGTACTTCTCGCGAATACAAAATTCGTATAAGAAGCAATTATGATTATAATAGCGGCACCCTTTGATAGCCGTTTTGACACATTACAATAGTGATGTGAAATATCGATTTATTTTCGACAAAGATATAAGTGTTTAAATGTTGGTTTGTTTTTCATTAAGCATTGACGCGAGTTTGCCGGAGGTGGCGGTAGTTGTTCCATCTGGGTGTATATAATGATTTTTGTATACGATATACATAAAAAATTATGAAGTTCAAAAAATATAAATGCCTAGCAGTACTCTAAACAAGTACACTAATAACTATACTCCCTATTAAAGATCCTGTCAAACTGCGCAGTCAAAACGGCCATCTTGGCGTGCCGCTATTATAGAGAGTTCAGAAACCGTGTCGACGGACGTGAATTTTTAACGATGAATGGAATGGAATGAAAGGAGGTCTTGGTGAAGTAAAATATTGTGATGAAACCGTATCGGACTTTCATTAAACCATACCTTTAGTAGAGCATTTTCTATGTCCGCATGGCTAGCTACCACCCTCGATTTGAAAATACCTGTAGCCAAGCACTTGATGGTATTCTGGCAGCTGCACTTGACAGCCAGCGTCCTCTAGGTTTAGTGTGATCACCATTTTAGACGTCATTTAACATTGGATGAGATTCTTGTCAAACCTACAAATTATTAAAAAAAAGTTAAATACGTATTGAATACTTGCTTTAAAAAGGTTACATTTTAATTGCACCGCGCTCGCTGAATGTTCGCCATCTTGCTCTTATCTTTTTTATCCACACAGGTTTGGTTCTAAGATGATTTAGGTGAATATATGTTTTTTTTTTCAGCAAATAGTGGAATGTTCAAGCAAAGTCTCGAATAGCTCGATCTTGCAAAAGATGTCCGTGCAAGAAACACTGATATGCCAAAGTAACAGTACGCTTATTTTCGACGGTGGGAAGAGTCTTCCGGAAGATGTTAAGGCACAGACTGCCGTTACATCACAGTCTGTGAGTATTAAAGTCTCTTTTTTTTCTCCATTTCACACACCACTTCAAA
>JACEII010000033.1:4097380-4146947 GCA_014332785.1 Antheraea mylitta
GGGGCATACTGCCCACTCACAACGTAGGTTTCCGCACCCGTCGCACCGCGGCTGCCGCCATCGCCTTTGTATTCCATCTATATGTGTATTATTTGCTTCACCGATGCTACCCTTGATTTGTTGTTCGCCTTCTAAAATTATTTCGTCAGCTTGACATAATTTTATGGCCAAGCCTAGGTGTAGGTTATCTGCACGCTTTTTTTTTTTCTCGAACTGACTACGCTATTGACCTAGCAAGGTCTTAACAGCTTCACCGGACTACTAAGGCGAGCGCTTAAGGCACTCAGCCGATTTTATATTGGCAACCAGCTCAAGGGTGCACGGCACACCTCGGCTTGGCTGTTGCCCGTTGCATGCAAAATCGCGACCTATCTTAGCTAACCTAGCTAACTATTCATATATGTTTGAGTTGTTGAAACGTATATGAGTACCAAGCATATCCGCCTCAATAACTCCTACATATATTTTTGTCGGAAAAATTTAGAGTTTTTCAGTTCGATAAGGGTTTATCTGCACGCAATAACCGATTTCTGGTGCTAGTACTGCTAACGCCGCACACTATGCGGTCTTTAATGAGATCATTTTCTAAAGTAGAAAACTCACAATCTTTACATAGTAAAAGTAAAGCTGGTTACATACTGGATAATTGACTCGCCCTCTTTTTGATTGCGCGTGAAAAACTTATATCGCACCAGCGTAGTATTTGATTTTGTACCAAAATAATTGTCGGACTTTTTTAACACTACTGTAATATCACATCTCTCGTCTTCATTCTCAAACTGAAAAGTTTGATATATATCAAAGCCTTGTCGTCCAATCAAATTTATGAGTTGGCTTGCCTGGATTTTCGTTATAAACCCCCGAGGCATTGATAAACATCATAAATTCTGTCGCCAACGCTTCCATCCGTCAGCCCGGCGGACAGGTCCACCTTCCATATTGAATTCTGCAGGAAGCTGCGCGTGCTCCATTTGTAATTAACAGTTTCACTAGATGTATAATGTTAACTTGAATGTCAATTATCGCACATAATACACAAGTGTGCTATAACACAAACTCTTACTCGATAGATATGTTAATTATTGTTTAAACTATTTTTTACACCGCTGCCACCATGTTACGATGTCAATGATACACGATTCAGGTAACGACTGATTTATTTAGATCCACCCACATATACAGCAATGACCATACAGATTTTTTTTTTTTAACTTTTAATATAGGTTTTGTGTTTTAAAGTAGGGTATGTGAACCTATAAGGTTTCGGTTATTGATCTTACTGGCTTGTCATACTTACAACTCTTAATAATTAATAACTTATTATTCATTATTTTAATACGTTTTCTTCCCTTGGCATTGTGTTCTATGTATGAGAAATCTTTACATAAATAACAATTATAGCACAAAAATGAAGATTTTTATTGAGGAAAGCGTTGCTTTACGGAAATCCATTATTAAAAATTATAGTGGACTTTACATTGACGACAAAGAAACGTTTCATATTATTTGTATGACGTGTAGTTGAAAAAGTTTCATCTGAAACCAGTAATATATAGAGAGAGAGGGTTGGGAGAGGGAGAGAGAGAGGAAGAAGGAGGGAGAGAGAGAGAGAGAGATAGAGAGTAATTGTTTAATTAAAGTGAATGTTACAGATGTTGCTCAAGCTATATATTTGTACTTTATTTGCAGAAATGGAAGGAAGTGTGGATGGACGAAGCTTACTGGCACATTTTATTTGCTTGTGTTCTAATTGTAATCATGATCCTATGGAGGCCGACTAATAACAACCAGAGGTATGCTTTCACACCGCTACTTGACAACGCAGATGATGACGATGACGGTGAGTACTGGTTTTTTTCTTTAATAAATTATCATCATCATCTTCTAATCTTATCTTATCCCATCTAATTAGGGTTGTAATAACATGTTTTATTTTTGCCACACGCCCCATACTAGATGTCATCTCCGTATTCATACTTTTTACACACATAATTCTTCACACAATCTTTCCATTCCTTCTTAGGTCCTTCTCTACTTGTATATTCGTCCACTACCATACTCAAAATAAGAGTACAATTTTTAATTAAATACATACTTAAAAGTAACTGTAAATGGTAGGGCCACCCTGAAGCTATAACTGGTTTCAGCATGAATGGGTCGGCTCGTCCGGGGTACTACCACGTGAAGTAGCAGTGCTTGCGTTGTTGCGTTTCGTTTGGTCAGTGAGAGCGTCGGAGGACCACCTACCCTCCTTTCCCCTTTCCCCTCTAACACAAGCTGGGAACACACTCGAGTCCACTAGAGTTGCAAGTGTCTATAGACGGCGGTGATCACTTAACATTTTTCATTTGTTAGCAAATGACATAAAAAAAAACAGACTCGTCAGCGATGGTTTCTATATACATATATAACGAATCATTTGTCAACAGAGGTACTTTCTGGACCTCGACTGACTCTCTCACTAAGCTATGAAAGTTTCTTCACACAAAAATTCTTGTTCACGAGTTGAATATCATGATACTCGCTTGAAAAATATCCCACGTTCTCATACAATACTTTGCATCAAGAACATAAGTGACTTCTTTTTTTTTATCGAAGCACGACAAAGTGACTGCAATATGCCTGATGGTAAGCATAGTACAATCCAAAAACAGTGTCGACCACCGAGAGACAGATTATCCATCGCCGGTCGCCGCTGTCATGCCGGCCATAATGACGAAAGTCACCCGGTACTGGATATGCACAGGCTGATCCCGAAACGCGACGCGCAAAAGCGAGTCACTGTGACGGGTTTTCTTGCCATCTACATGGTGGTTGCGACCCAGTCGGGCTGTAAAACCCTACCACCCCGCTATCGCCATTGCCTCGTTCGTTGATCAGCAGGGTGCACCACGTGCAGGTGAGGTTGGCTTGGGTGTCTCAAGTCTTAAGATGTTACTCGACACCCCTTACACCCCAAAATTCTTCTTTCCTCAAACTTCTATTCGTAACCAAGATGTCTATCTATTAGCTATTATAGATGTTTTGGTAGCTGGACTTGAGTGTCACTCCCTCTATGTTCAGCTCGTTACCATTTCACACTACAGTATTGTCAAGTATCTGGTGAGATTGTTGTCAAAGACACTAAAAACAAGTGTTGTGAATATTCCAGACGAAGAGGAACAGTTTGTGAACGACGCGTACGGGGTAAAGATGCGTGGAACCAGTTCCAGTGGAGGGGACCAGGATGCCCGGGACTTGCAGCCCGAGCCCGGAACCACCTCCCTGGACTCCGACCTGCGCTGGGTCGAGGAGAACATCCCGACAAGCACTCTTCCATTACTAGATTCCGATGAGGAAATCATCAACACAAAGTTCGAAGTCTCCAAAATGCAATAATTAAGTGTAAACTCTCTCATGTATAAAGTATTATTCTAATTGTACTTGTGGTTTTATTTATTTCATCTTCCGTGTAGTCCGGTGAAGCTGTGAATGCCTTGCAAGGCAAATAGTGTAGTCAGTTCGAGAAAAAAAAATGACATCTTCTGGTTGAAACTGCTTAAAAATTATAAAATACTTCTGATCTCTCATTGTCATATAAGTGTAAATTTTTTTTTGCATTTCTTTAGTCTATACTTAAAATTGAATTAAAAAAGTTTCTATAATCAAAAAAAATTTTCTATTAAGATATTTTTTCTAACAAAACCGAGTTATAAAGGTATAGAAAGTATTATCGTAAATTGTTTCGATGAAATAATAAAAGGTTTATTCATGTTTAAAATGTTTATTTTTTACATATGTATGCATTTAAATATATTTTGTTCTTTAGATACGATCTTTGGTATATAAAATATAAGAATATTGGTATATGGCCACAATACATTACATAAAATGGAAGCTTTTGTGTAAAATTCAGTCCTTATACAATACATGGAGAATTATTTTATATGCCGTAATTAAATATATCATTTACTAATAATTCTAATACATAAGTTTATAAATAAAAAATATTTGTGCTAAAGCTGTTAAAACATTTCTTTTAAAAACTAATTAGTATACATTTTACATCCATCGTTTATTACGCAAGTACAAGATTAGTATGCAACAGGTGTACTTGAAATATATTCAATATATAATATTGTAATTTAAACTCTATCACCATTGACTTAAAACTTAGTCTTAAAAGCTAAAGCCTACAAAATGGAAACAAGTCATGTAGCTCACATCCTCAGTTACATAGGAAGTACTATAATAAGTGTCTTTATACTTGGTCTTGATTCTTTATATGCATTAACACTAAGTTACTATGAGACAATAATTTGTGATACAGAAATATTACAACTAATGTTAAAAATTCATTTAAAAGTAATGGTAAATACTAAAATTGTAAAATATGTTCTTATATAAAATCAATTGCAGTTACATTATATACTGTCATTCCTAAAGAAATAATAATATACACAATAAAGCATCAGAAATGTAACATTTAATTATTATCGTAAAAAAAAGAGTAGTCCTCAGGCTCATCAGGTATATGGGGCGGATCTTGGGGAATGTCAATACCTTCAGCATCCAGCAATCTCACTTTAATATCCATTGATAACAGAGTTTGCAGGTCATTTTCAAATAGTTTACTATTCATTTTTTCTTTTAATAAAGCATTAACACCATCTGTCCAATAGTCGAATATTTGTTCATCGGGTGCAACAAAGTCTAATGAGGTCATTTCAGATGACTTCAGTATCAGACTGAATGCTAAATGTGGTGTAATTTTCCGTCCTCTCAAGTCTTTCATATGTGGGCAATCTTTTCCAACTATAACGCATTTTATGTCAGCCACAGCAAGTTTGTTCCCCAATTCCTCTAAACTCGGTGTACTTTTCTCATCACAATCTCCGTAATGTAAAACTTTGTGATTAGGGGATAACCGAACAAACCAAAACTTGTCTTTTATCCGTTGGCCCTTTGAAGAATACTTTTTAAACCTGGTCCCACCAACTAAAACTCCTAATCTTTGTTGTTGAATTAAATCAATTATTTCTGGTGTGATTTTTTCCTTCAATTCTACTATAGGTCTAGCATGTGACTCCCAAACTTCCCTATTAGTCCTTTCCTGTTGCCATATCTGTGTTATTTCAGCATACGTTAGCTGATTGACTTTTTGCTTGAATTTGTCGAAACCTTTCGGTGAAGCAGATAATGCCCTATTTATTTGTTCCCGGACTACACTTGACACTTTAATAAAGTCTTCTGTAGTGGCCCTCATTTCTTTCCATGTCTTATTTAGCAGGACTATGCAAATACAGAATAATTCTTCAAAGGGATGATCATGAGTGAAGAATAGAGGGTGATATGTCTGTCCTTGTTCACTTGGTGGTTCTCCAATGTGCAGTATATCACAAAGTTGTCTAACTAATGCCACACTTGTTTTTCCAAATGGGCACTCATGTTCATCAGCTCTGCAACTGTTTTCTAACACTATCTTTGTATAATCCTCAGGATATTTTCTAGCAAAATACAGCATACAGTCTAAAGCCAATATCCCCGGCGGTACTTCATTGAAATCTTTTATGGGATCAATCTCACATTTAAAACCAAGTTTTTTGAAGTCTTTTGAGTATGAACCAACTGGTCTTCTCATTGTTACTTCTACATTAGGATTATTATCATTTTCGAAGGCAATTTTTCTTAATTCCTTTATTTTCTCTTGTGATTCTTGCTCCTGTGAATCTGCTCTCTGACACATTCTAGGCTCAAGTAAACCAAGCATCAAGGTTTGCAATACATACAGCTGATGCGCCAGTTCTGTGCCCAACGCATCTTTCGTAGTATTTTTTGAATAATCACTATTTGCAATAAGATTCTCATAAATTGCATTTCGTACATCTTTGGAAGACAGAGTATCTGCTACAGCTTTCTTTTTGGTCATATCAGCTTTTGAAAAAATTGCATTTATGAGTGCAATAGCATTTTGCTGTATAATACTATCTTGTTGAGAATTTTTTAAATGTGATATCAAACTATGTATAGTAATTTCTTTTTCAACATGAGAGTTTTTTGAACTATTCATAACAATATTCTCTAGTATTGATAAACAGCATTGTATAACTTTAGGGTCCTGTGTGTTTGCTTGATTGCTTACAAAACTTGCAACTTTGTTTATAAACTGATTTTCAAGTATGTCCCAAAAAATGGTGCCATGATCCATAAGCTCTACAAAGGTTACTAATGCATATTTAAGCAGTTTATCTTTAAATTTTCCGTTTTCAATATTATTTATTATGAGAGACAAACCTTTTTTGTTGATAAACTCCAGTGCAAAAGTTAAGTCACTACTCAGATGTGATAACTTTGATAAAGCTGATATCTGTTCTGCTTCTGAACCTGTATTAACTTTCACCAGGATGTCTTGCACCGTCTTAGCAGGTGATAATTCTAAACGCAAAACAGATCCATTTTTTATTTCGTTTCTGTTCTTTTCTGTGATATAGTTTTGGTTGTTACTCTCTGAGAACTGTAGGGCGTAGTTATCTGGATCAGGAAGACCCCACGGCTTGCAAAGAAGCTGGATGATGGACGACAAAGGTTGACTTTGGTCAAATTCAATGAGCTGCGGCACCTTATCAGGCGCGTTTAACATCTCCACTGCTATTTTAAGTATGGTAGAGTCCTTCTCTTTAGTTGCCGAGGGCATTTTTATTGGTTTTGCAGACATTTATTTATCATTTGAAACGGATACTACCACCACAAAGAACCACACCTCGCGTTTTATATTCACCAAGATATTTTCTTGAATAAGAATCCTAACTGTAAGTTGACAGCCGCAATTGTAAATTAGAGATGTTCGATATGTATATGTAAAAAAAAAAACAATGTTTAGCCTGATACATCGATACTTCGATATATGTACCGTTTAATACATTACAAAACATCTTTGTGATTTAATTGATATATGGAACATTGGACGTATACTCAACAATGTCATGTTAGAATATTTTATTTGCAGAAATAAAGGAGTCGATTAGAGTTTAGTAAATTGTGAAATAAGATTATAATTTTGTGTTCGATATTAAATTAGGGTTTTCATTCGGATTTTGACCTCTGGGCTGATCAATAGAAATTGTTTTAGTAAGGGAGAAAATAATGATAAGCAGTGTAGGTTTCAGCAGTTATGTCGCCTCTTAATATATATTTTAAATATTAGTATGTTACATACCGTTATTCTGAATAACTTTGAATTAAAGTTTTACTTCATCTATACACGCACTCATGTTTTCCTTTTACCTCTGAATCGTTTTAGTGAAGATTATATATTTACAATATTTATGTATCGTTTAATAAAAACATTGTTTTTTTTGGATGCCATCCCTATTGTAAGTTGACCAAACTGTCAACATATATTGTAACTTTTAATTACATAATAAACAACCAATGGAAATCAAACCAATCAGCCTCCATTTTTAATTAAGAAAATAGGAGTACAAAAGGGGTTATTTACTTTGTTATTGATGTAGAAGTATAAATTAAAAAGGCTCATAAAACACTTGACACAGTAATTATAATTTATTTAACGGTGTTGATACAACAAATTTACAGAACAAACTAATAATGAATGTGATAGAATGATCAATTGTTCTTTTATATTTGTTTAAATATATATAACATAGTTTTATCGTTAGGTACATTTGAAGCTCTCACTGTATACAGACATGTTTCTCAAATTACAATGATTTATTAGAGAGACAATATATAATTGCGAAAAATATCAGTTTACTTCTTAGTTATTATTAGGTCAAGGAATAATCTATTTCTTAGGATTAATACATTAAAAGTTATAGTTTCAATTGTCCCAATCGGCATACACAAGTCCATCTCAATTATTCAATTGAAGCAAGCAACTTGATCTTTGCTAGTATTTAACACAATATAGACATTTAAGTCATGATCTAGTCTCTTTAAAACATTCTGAGTTCATTCCACTTGTTAGTGTCTTTAGTTTGCGACGCAACGTGGGACTGTAAATATATATTATCTGTAAGTTATATCTCTTTTTAAACAGCAGCTCTGTCTTCTATACATTCGTTTTTTCAAAACTAGTTTAACACAGATACTATCGTCAATAAAACAATAATTATAAAAAGTAATTATTAAATGAGCAGTTTCCTAATATTTCGCAGGACTAACTCTATGTAATTTTAGATTATACCTAGAATAATCTTCTTTTTTATTATTTTTGGTATAATTTAGCTGTACAAATGATTATAAATTAACTTTTACTCCCGGCTTTGCTCGCGTTAATGTAGATTTTAAAAACAATCTGCAACCCACATTACTTGCTGATAATGTAGTTTTCTATAAATGACAAAGATCATTTTTTTCCCGTAATAGTAGTTGAGATTAAGTTTACAAATATATTCTACTGCACTAGAGTAATTCTCTACTTATCTCTGCTAATTGTAGGGACAACTAAAATTATTTCGCGATGCTTTTGTTTATTTTATCTGTAGGTAAATTAAATTCAAAAATCACAAACATTAAATCTTTTACTAGACAAGCAGATGGTTAAGCGTAACTGACCTAAGTATATTAAATATACAGATTGTGGTATATAATTTATTGTATTCCTTTATAGGTTTTGTTTTTAGAGCTTCACCACAAACTCATGTGATGTTAAAAGTCGATGTTCTCTAAAATGGTAAACATGCTAAACGTAGAGGGGAGTATTTTTTTTAAATATATATCATAGGATGCTAACGAACAGGTGGGTCACCTGATGTTAAGTGATCACCACCGTCCAAAGTGCGTTGCCAGCCTGCATTTGGGGGAAGGGGGAGTTATGGAGGAGGGAGGAGGAGGGTAGGTGGGCTTCCTGCGCTCTCACTGACTGAACGAAACGCAACAATGCAAGCACTATTAGTTCACGTCGGTGATCGTTTGCCGCCTATGACATAAAAAAAAACTAGCTAGACGGGCTTAGAAAACGCCCTATCATCGTGCTATGGTTTTAATCAGAATAGTTTATGTACTATATTTCCTAGATTTCACACTTGCTTAAGTTAACATAGTTTTTTAATGTTTTCAGAATATGAACAGTATAAAAATATCAATTATATTATGCGTACTTATTACTTTAAATGGAGTTTGTAGCTTTCGTTGTGATAGGAGACCGTATGGATCGACAACACAAGCGTCACAATCCGATGGCCGCTTCAAATTGTTAGTACTGAATAATGAAAACAACGCTTATATTCCTGAACAATTGTACACAGGTAAAGGAAATAAATAAATTGTAGAAAGATGTCTATCAAATTAGTTGGTTCTTGTATTTTATTGCATCCTACTCGGAACTAAATAAATAGTTATATTTTTGGATAAATTGCTTGGTATTTTCCTTTGAGATTTACGTAGCTATAGGAATAGGAACGTAAATCAGGGGATGGTCTTCAATATATACAATTAAACCGAAGAAGAATAACTCTTTTTTTTCTCCATCTGACTACGCTATTGACTTAGCAAGGTCTTAACAGTTTCACCGGACTACTGATAGAATAACTCTCGACCAAGGTACCCAAGTATAAAGATTATTTAAATTCTTATTGATACTACTTCGTCAGTCAAAACATTTCAACTGCTAGCTAGCTAAGTTTTAATATGTTTATTGAGAACGAATTTTGTGGAAGACAGGTACATACATTTCCTACCCGTAGATGCTTAATTTATTTTTATAGTACTATAGTCATTGTCCTATGGGGTGTCCCGTCAGTACAAGTTCAAATACTCAAACAGTAGAAATATTAGATTAACTCTAGTGATATTAGACTGGAAATGTTAGATTGGAAAATTGGATTTATTAAAAGATTTGTAGATGTATCAAATTTTGCCAAGCTGTTACTATTACAGTGTGTTGATTATATGAAGAATATAGAAATTGAATATTTTCTAGTGCAAATAACTGAGACGGACGGAGAAAGTCAGTTCACAGCATTCATGATATCTGCGGAGGGGGACACTAAAGTTGATCCGAGGAATCCTAGAAGAACGATATCGTTATATCCTGGAGACTTGCGGCCTCAAAATCCAACTACAGCGAAGTTCAGCGACCGGTGTCTTTATTCTCTTGAACAAGTTACGATTTCAACGAAATCTTCTGTAGAGGTATAATCTATTGAAAATTATATTCACGGTTACTTTCTAGACACCGTCGGTAATTTATTGTGGTATTAAAAATAGGAGCTAATCAAAAATCAAAGGTTTTATGGACAGCCATACACACGCTTTCGAGATTTAGAAAGAATAGTCGCTGAGAAATGAATATAATTTAAGCTCTAAGAATATGGGATATATTATTTGCTATAAAAAAGCCTAGTTCAGATTATGCCTGGGTGTTGCATGATTTAGTGGGACCACCTCGACAGCGCCTTTCCAATAATAATCGAATACAAGGGTAGATACGTATTCGATTAATACAAAGTTCGAAAAATGCAAAGAGATGATTTTCGAGACCCTTTTTACATTTAGCTTACATGCTACTTTGATGAACTTTATATGATTATTTGAGAAAATATCTAACATAACTAAAGAGATGAGTTTGAAAAACAGAAATTTCATTCCCTAAGACTACAAATTATACCATCATGGTGTTTTCCTTCCCTAAAAACTGAGGCTAATTATTGGAATTCACGTTTGCATCTATAGATTTCATTCCAAAGCATCAATGCTTTACGGTTGAGTTCTGTCGCTTCAAGCACTCAGTGGTCTTAATTTTGGTCAGGTACACTGGCTAGCTCCTCCTCCTGGTAACGGTTGCGTGACTTTACGTGCTATGGTGGTGGAGAACAATGAAATGTGGTACGAAGATGGTACACCACTGACGCAGAAGCTTTGCGAAGATCTAAGGCAACCAGATGATATAGCACCACCGATAAACTCGAACTGCGATATCTGTGACGAAGCTAAGTATGAGGTATCTATCTTGTACTACAAGGTTTTGTTAACCTTTCTTCTTCTTCTATTTTATTTTTGGCAACCAGTCTTCTATTCAGTAGACCATTACTGCCATTGTCAAGTGAGTAACGATATTACAAGTTTATTGATATAACTTCAATGAACTATCAAGACGGTGGCCATCTTGTTAGAACTCTCCTGGGAGTTTTTGTGGCAAGTCAGAATCCATACTCCGTGGTATTATTTCCGATCCACTTCATTTGTGCACAATAACCAAACTCTATTACGTAAAGCACAATATAGAGCCAAATAACACAAGATTATGGATAAGATATAAAAACCACTACATGACATTCCAAGATCCTGCCAAAAACTCTTATTAACCTTTGTCTTACTTGCGAGTTATAGGTAATAGTTTTAATTTTCAATATAAAACTTTAACTTTCAAATGTATCTGCGGCAAATAAACTAGGCTTAAATAATTCACTCTTAGCGGAACACATCTTATTAACTTTATTTCTGGCAACCAAACTTCTAGATTATTGTTATCACTGTCGTGTAGATATAAATATTATAAATACCTTGTGATAATTTGAATGTTCTAACAAGATGGCGGCTCCGTTGTCAGACTTTCCATTGAGGTTTTATGGCATTTCAGAATTCATGCTACGTAGTATTATTTCCCATCCATCTCACTTATGCACAATAACCAAACTATATTGCATTAAAAACCACCAATAAATATTACAAAATATTGAGTCAAATAACACAAGATTATGAATAAGCCATGATATAAAACCCGCTACATGATAGAAGATCACGCCCAAAAACTTCAAACATAGATTTTACTTAGTATTCTTATGTAAAACACAGATTAATTAGCGTAACAGAGACTGGTATACAATAATTTCTAGAAGCTTATCAGATTATTTTAAAAATGGGCACCTCAACTGAGGACAAAATGAATCGACCTTCGCTAAAGATGTTGTCAGAATGTGTGTCAGAATACCAGGGTTTATAAAAATAGAAATAGACCCATCAGCACATACAGCCTGCACACCAATGATGATTTTTCAAAAATCAAAATCAAAAGACCTTGAGAAGTATGGACGTCAATGCTACCACTGGTGCGGAGTCGGAGGAAGAAAGTCGATCTGGTTTATCTTCTCATGATATATTTTTACATACATAAAACTACATTCGTTTTTGGTGGATGCAGAGAGGGGCCTCATTTCTAGACGTAACCATCGTTCAGATATTGATCTACCCTATAATAGACTAGACATTAAAGCCTGCTTGACATATTGCTTGAACTCATTAACCGGCAAATCGATAATGTGCTTTGGGACTTTGTTATAAAACCTAACACTATTTCCTATTCTACCTAGCTACCTACCGATGGAATCTCTCGTTGGTAGCATTATTCTAGGTACTAAAATATTTAAAATATGTCACAGAAACATTTATTTGTAGTTATCCTTCACCGGCATTTGGTCTCGGAATACTCATCCTCGATTATATCCAGAGAACGATTGGGTGCCACGGTTCAGCAACATAGTGGGCGCCTCTCATAATATAGACTACATTCTCTGGGCTCCTGGTCATTTGGCGAGTGAAGGTTTAAGAAATCTCGCGGAACATGCGAATTCTAGTAAACTCGAGGAAGAGATCAGAGAAAAGGTAATATTAGGGAGTAATACATAAGTCTTCTTACGGTATATTTTTTAATGTTAACTGATACATTTAAATTAATAAATTGTTTACAAAATCTCTCTCAAATATGTATTTCAATGGGAACAGAAATATTTACCTATTTAGAAATATACCTTAAAATCGCAATACCTGTCTCTATATTCTTTTTGGTATTATATTATATGTTATGGTGATGGTGACTTCAATGCAAAAAAATGGTTTTATTACCTCACAGTTTTTAATTCTCTTGATTAATCTGTGTCTAAAAATGCATCTTAAATTGTGTGTTTTTTCATTTTTATTATGTCGACTTTATGTAACTTTTCAAAGATTTTATCATTACTCTTAGCCTCAATAAAAGAGTTCTTTTCCAGGCAGTAATATTATAACTAGAAAAAAATGAAAAGTTTCAACAAAGCTTTGTTAAAACTTGGCAAGCTAGCTTATCTTTGACGGCTTCCCGTCAATCCGCTCGTATCTAAGCGACATATAATTATTTCTTTTTCACCACCGACATTGAGAATATGCCATCTTACTTCCACATTTTATCTAAGACAGCGTGGCATTATAATATTACTTTATGTATGTTTGCGTTTTCGTCTCATTTGTTTTGTCAAAATATCATGTAGGTAACGTATTTACGTCTTTTTAGTTATAATATTATTGCTACCTAACGGTCATAAAATTCGATTCAGTAGTTTCTAAGTTTAAATCCTAAAGACAAGAAACTACTAATTTACTATCACACTGATTAAACTTAAGTACCTATACGTTATGGCAGTTTTTTTATACCATGGAAAAAGAAGAAATGACCTAAGAATTATATGCATGATGCTGAACCCAACACACGACACTCTATGATGAGGTACTACGATAGATTATACGCCCTACCTAGTCTATTGGTTAACTATCAATATTCTTATTGGTTTCCATAGATCGGCGATAGTGTACGCACTCTAATAAAGGGCAAAGGTCACGGTTACCGTAAAATGAACAACCCAACATATGCATTCTTCCGCGTCAATAAGGACAGTCACCTGATATCTGCTGCGGTAGCTCTTTATCCATCACCGGACTGGTTTCTTGGAGTGACGCGGTTTGAACTCTGTCAGGAGGATAATACCTGGCTTCACGAGAGAGAGCTAAACCTTTACCTTTGGGATGCTGGAACGGACAGTGGCATATCTTACGAGGTACAAGATCACTTGAAAGTTATCAATAACTTAGTAATGTCGTTAATATTTTTTTATTAAGTATAACTGATACATCTAGAAACTTCTAACCTAACTAGAAATTTCAAGATATTAATATGTTACTTAGACTTTTTGCTAATCCTAGTTCTACTTAGTAATTGGACTAAAATAATAAAGAATTCTTATGAAAATGTTCTTTAAAAAGGTTACCGTGGAAATGATATGTTCCATTTTGATTAAGTTATTAAATTAAATAAAGACAATTATATTTCTATATATCCGTTTCCAGTCGCCAAATATAGTGACCTTCCCACAAGACGCTGTCTCGCGCGTAGAAATGAGTTCTTACGACAAGCATTCACCGTTTTACGAAACAGACATGAAAGATTTGCATCCGTTCGGTAAACTGCACATTAAATTAATCAGGACTTATCACAGAAATTGTGAAGAGACGCCAGTCACTCCTGAAGAGACGCCGGTCACTGGTGAGTGATAAATAAAATTGAAAATGAGACCAGATTATTATTTACGACACGGACATAAGATGCAATAGAATAATAGTTGAATATCTCTCAAATTTTCATATTTTTGCACTTTATTTTTAACCTTTTCTTTCGCACAAACCTTGTCTTGCCAATTACAAACTACAAAAAATGGGGTGTGGCTGTGTCATGAAAACGGGCGTTTGTTGTACGTTCGATCCACCTCCCCTCGGCAGCGACTCAAACCTAGGTCCGTTCCCTCGGTGTGGAGCCCTTGAGTGCGCTGCTCGTTCAATACAGTGACGCAAAATCTTACATCACTGCGACAACATTACACATATCACCCCCACACGCGTGCACGCATACATGCTGACGCATGAAAGTGGAAGGGTTTTGTTTGTTTCCCTTATCGAATACGATATATATATAAGAGTTGTTGAGGTATGTATGCTTGGTACACATATATGTTTCAACAACTCATATATATATGAATAGTTAGCTTAGGTTAGTTCAGATAGGTCGTGAATTGCATACAACAGGCATCAAGCCCAAGCCGAGGTGTGCTGTGCACCCTTGAGCCAGTTGTCAAATAAAATCGGCTATGTGCCTTAAGCGCTCGCCTGGGTAGTCCGGTGAAGCTGTTAAGACCTTGCTGGGTCAATAGCGTAGTCAGATCGAAAAAAAAAATCGTCGATTCGCTCGGCCGCATTCACTTTCTTACGTTGTCGGCACTGCTTGACTCGGTCATATGATATTTAATTAGTACCATTCGACTGGTTTTGAGATGCTCTTTCTAACTCTATGCGATTTCTGTATTTGGATTTGACTTTTCGACGCGTATAGTCCGAATCGATAGTTATATTAGATAGAAATCTCCAAACGCAGCAAAATAACCTCAGAAAGCGGAGTATCAGCAGCCGACCTCTTAACTGTTACCCTCTACCACGTCACACAATGATCATATTTTTACTTCGTTTTTACTTAGTATATTTTCTGACTTACCCATTCGCTTACTTACTTAGTAAGTAGACTAGTTATATAACTTAGAGCGTTCAAACAGACATCTCTCAGAGCTGATAAAAAATATTTAGATATACATACATATATAAAAATTCAGTGTCATAACATATGTGTCCACGATGCACTCCGAAACTACTCAACCGATCTTCATTTTGGTCTAACTGGAGAGTTAATTTATATTTCGATTAACGGCCTCAATAGTTTTTAATTACAAATGAAATAACGATCAATGTTGATTATTGTTATTAATTGTAAGTATCAACAGTCTTTAATCGGCGCTTTAAATTAGTTTGTTGAAGAAAACTGTAGGACCGACTGTTATAGATATCTCATAAATGACGCCCCGTTTAAATTTTTAATTTTTTTTCAAGTCCACTTTATTTTATGGCCACGTGTTTTATTTAATTCAACATATAAATACTGAGTCACCAAGTTTTAATATATTTATGTTCTCAGACGAAATTGAAGTCAAAACAACCACAGAAGAAACTATAACAACAGTAACAGAGGAACCGGAGCCAAAGCCCGAGGAGCCCGAGCCACCATCCAGGTACCAAAACCTCCAAATAGCTAGCGACGACGCCGGGCGGTGAGGAGTTATTAATTCTACAATATTAATTCACCGATCAGTCATTTAAATTCACCTCTTGTAATATCGATAAGAACAGCCCCGGATCTAGAAAGTGCTGGAAAAATTGCAGTATGTGCCTTAAGGCGATAACTGACGTTTATAAAATAATATTCATTGTTTTATTAAAGTATTTCTGGAATGCAAATTAAGTTGGTTTTTGGGACCGTAGGGTGCGATGTCTACTAGGTCCTATAACAGTCGCGTCTCTGAGTTTCAGTTAATGTAAGGAAGGAGGACTAAATATCTAGTTTTTGATTATTAAAAAAAATAACCAAAAATGTAGATTCGGGGCTGAATAGAAGTCATGCCATGGCCAGACCATATCATCATCGTATTTTTCAAGGATTATTGTGCGGCTAAGCGACAATGCTTGTGCTACTGTATTCAGGGTCTAAGGGATGTGGTCAATAACACTCATTATTGCAAGAGCTGTTCTATTTCAGTTCTCGGGATTAGGAACATACAAATTACTGACTTTCTTTAGCTTAGTTATATATCTGTAGGCTATAGGACATCAGGTATATTAGTATTTTCGAAGCGATGACGTTCAATTCATAGCGTGTGCAGATATCCAGTCCATTGACGCAAGTAGCAATCCTTGCGATTGTGTTGGAGATTTCGGTGAAAGAAAATATCATAATGAAACCATAGCATGATGGTAGGGCTTTTTATAAAAAAAGGCTGTTTATCACACACAAGTAGAAGGAATCTGCTCCTAATCTATTGGTGTATTTCGGCAACTACACTTGAGAACCAGTCTACTTTTAGAATTAGCACGTTTACCATTTTCGACTACGTCATCATTTATCGTTAGCTAAGAAATGCTTAAACCTAATATATAATTTAAAAAAATTGCTACATTTCACAATAGGAAATGTCTTCTAAAGTTTGTTAATCGCGTGATCGGTTGAACTAAAACAGGTCGCGGATTAAAAGTTTTCGGGTATTGCGTTCCTCGAATAAGTGAAAAAGTTATCAATATTTTTTAAATACATTCGATGTGATAATTTATACTTCTCTCGATCAAACTACTAAAAATCATAACCTATACTAATTTTATAAAGCTGAAGAGTTTGTTTGCCTGAACGCGCTAATCTAAAGATCTACCGGTCTGATTTGAAAGATCTTTCAGTGTTAGATAGCTTATTTATCGAGAAAGGCTATATATCATCACGCTAAGACCAATAGCAGCGAACGAATTAGTGTTTCACATCCATCAGAAGAATGTTTTAAAATTTTCGTTTTTTCCTTTTAAGAGCTTCCACTGCGTGTAAGCGTTATTCCAAAGTAAATATTCCACGCGAACGAAGTCACGGGCAGTAGCTAGTTATGTATATAACACTTACGTAATTGCAAGTAAATAAAATACTTTTCAATGTTTTCAAACATACATAGAAGTATGTAGCATCACATATACATACCTCATTAAAAGTACATCAGTTCTCTCAATAGCTCCGTCAATTTAAGAAGTTAATGTACTTACCAAATACTTACAGTGAAAAGCCATTAGTGATTGATCCTCTATCCACGGAAGAATGTCCTTTAACACAATGGGAAGAGTGGAGTCCATGTGAGGGATACTGTGAGGATGGCATACTACGAGGGTATAAATGGAGAGAAAGGTATCATTTGGTGGACGGTATAGCTGTAGAGAAGTATGACCCAACAGTAAGTAGCGCAAATACCTCCGTACATCGGAAATAAATTGTTTTTGGTGTTTTGTAATTTCAGTTTACTGAGTTGTAAATTTATCACATACAATTCGATTCAGTTGCATTTTGAAAACTTATAATATACTTGTAATATTTTTACCGGTCCCGTAAATATATTTGTCAAAATACTTTTATAAAATTACTTATACTATATACTAGTAATACTTTTTCAATTTAAACATATAATCGATTGTATTGTAAATATATTAGATACAATAGATTGTAAATCTAACGTGTCTGCACGTTTAAGATTTTTGTCACAAAAATTGTTGTAAGTATCATGGACTAAGTAACAAATACAATCAATAATTTTTAAAAATGTGGCAATTTGAACAGTCGCCATTATCATCGTTCACGATATAACCTCACATTTAATTTTGGTTTCATTAAAATCGGTTCCCTGTATCAAAAGTTATTTAAATTTTAAGTAAATGAAAAGTAGATAAGTAAATGGACTGAGTTTTTGGCGGGATTTTAGTCTGTCATGTAGTGGATTTTATATTTTATTCATAATCTTGTGTTATTTGACTCTATATTGTGTAAACTTGGTAGTGTTTTACGTAATATATTTAGTTTGTTGTGCATAAGTGAAGTGAATTGAAAAAAATACCACGGAGCATGAAATTCTGAGATACCACATAAACTCCCTGGAAGCGTCTAGCAAAGGATCCACCATCTTGTTAGAATATTGATTCACACGATGCTTAATATTGAAATGATCGCACGACGCTTGTGATATTATTGACTACGTGACAATGGTAGTAATAATCGGAAAGATTGATTGCTAAAAATAAAGATAAAAAAAAGTAAATGGACTTAATACATTCAGGTGATTTTATTAGTTATTGTTTTTCTTACTCTTAGGGTTCACGCGGACGGAGTCGCAGGCACAGCTAGTTATTAATCATACATACTTGATTTTATTGTATCTTCGTTACTCAATGCTACTGCAAATGCACAACGAAGGTTGTGGTTGATTAATCTGTATTAAAATTATAAAATAAGTCTAATACAGTGTTTCCCAACGTGGGGCCCTCGCCCCACAGGGAGGCAATTTGATAGTTAGAGGGGGCAATTTAAAAATGGACTCGACATGCCTTTAACCCTTTCGCTTTGGGTTATTTAAATTCAATGCTAGATATCAGTGTCAAATTTAATAAATTTAAAAAAAAAATGCTATAAATAATTATCAGGTATAATTTCGTTTGACGCTACCAAATTATCAACTGAGTAGTTAGAGTCGTTAAGTAACTTTTTCATTATATGTTTTGAAATTTTACTTACAATGTTTTAATAACAATTTCATAGTGATTTCGTCCTAAAACCTATCATTTCTATTTTTTAAGGGAACAAAAGAATTTTTAAAGATCAAAAATTATGTATGAGGGGCATAAACATTTTAGGAATGTTAAGGTGGGGCATGGCCTAAAAAAGGTTGGGAAACACTGGTCTAATAGAAGATAAAATATATAAACATAAAATATGAACTTAAAATGTTTCAGGAACAACAAATGTCCACTAAAGAAGTATCTAAATACTGTAAGAATCATTATGAAGTTTTTCAACAGAACGAATGTGAAGAAGTTTGTGATGAATCTGAAAGTAGTGAAGAGGAACATATTACCGGTAATTAACTATAATATATTGTGTATATTCTACGTATCTTTAGGGTAGGGATGGAAATCTAAGATTGAATAATCGATTAATTGATTGTTAGACAAACAAAAACGGATTATCTTAACCGATATAAAACATTGAAATGATCTTTAACAATATACAATTATGATTCAATTGTTTGTATTTAGATAAAAATAAAACCATACAAAAATGAATAATTTGAAAAAGAAAGCTCATCCAAAAAAATAACAATGATTATATCAATGTTTGGATAATCAATCCTTTAGATCTCGATTTTATCATGATTGACTTCACAGACCACTATTCGAATGGATTAAAATTTTTCTTTTTTTGGTATTAAAATCAAAATCGCCTTTATTACTTTAGGACTAATATATTTGTGGTCATTGGTCACTCATTGGAATTCTTTATTACTTATATGCTTTAAAATTTTGACTCTAATCCCACCTTATGTACCGTACTATGGTTTGATTACCGTGTTTTCTTTCTTTGATCATTAAATTTAAAAAATATTTCTTTATTACTTTATGTTGTTCGTAAAAAGATTAACTAATTTTTTTGATATTTTTTTGGTATTCCTTTACAGTTGAACGCAGAATAATGCCGCCTGTGTTGCCAGGTTCATCTTGGAGAACGAAAAGACGGGGTTTCTTGAAACCGATACACTAATTCAGTTATAATTTTGTAGATAGCTTCTTTCTGTAATTCTTTATAAATTAATAATATACACAAGTTCAACAGTAATAATAAAGTGATGCTATTATGAAGTTTTTTTATTTATACGAACAAGTCTCCGCAACTTGGTATTTTGAAGTGGTTTACTAAATATAGATTAATTATAAGGTGTGCTACCCGGCTTTTGATTTGACATGCCGGGGAGAAATCCGAGATAAGTCGTCTAAGTTTGCTTTCGTATAGCGTTATCTCTGTCTATTACAGTCATTGTTCTGTACGATAGCGGGAAAGATTTACAAAATTGAAGCAAACATTTTTATTATGTTTTATATGTATATAATCATTCCTTGTGTGAAAATAATATGTTAAACATTTTTTCCTTCGTTAACTGTCTCCTAGATTTTATTATTTATTACTAGTTGTACCCACGACTCCGTCCGCGTCGAATCTAATGTTAAAAAAACAGTGAAAAATAAAATCATCTGAATGTAATTAAGTCCTACTTTTTTCTTGTATTTAAGTCAATAAGTTTGAGTTTAGCCGGAGCGATGTAGTTCATACTCGGGCGATACCATGGCGCGTCGTGAAGGTGGTGGATAGGACACGCTGGGGTTTTAATGAGCTTGTCACATAAATCCCTCTGCCCCCAGAACGGGAATGTACCTATGCCAAGACTCACACGTTAAAAAAAAAACTTCAATCCTTCCACCCATTTGTTCAATAGAATGCACGTAAAAGTTTTCTGAACAAAATGAGTCAAACAACATATAATTTATTTATAACCGAAGAAGATACAAGATAACTAATAAGTAGGATTCATACTGGAATATTATTTCTGATAAATTATCTAAACCCTTTACGCAATAGCGAGTGTGTAATAAACATGAGTTTGTTGTAGACTTACATTTGGATAGCGACGTCCCCGGTTAGGTAATTGAAAACGCTACATGTAATTGTCAGTTGTAATTTAGCTAATTATAACAAATTTAGTCTCTGGGTGACTTAACACGAATTAGTACCTTTTATCATAATTCGTGTAATTATTTCGAGGGAACACGACCTAATGTTTGCGGTTAATCGAGTGTGTGCATTAACAGGTTTCTGAAATACTATATCCATTAAAATGTTTTACAGTTTCATTGGTAAGTAATATTTCCTTAGAATTAATAAATAAAAATACACGTTCAGTTACTTTTTTCCGACTTAAATAATTAAGTTCCATTAAATTACTTTTGTTATTATATAAAATTGCTAATGTTTTTAATACATTATTTATAGGTTTATATTACACAAAAAATATTGGTCGTGGTAAGAAAAAAAGAAGAAATATAATTTTCATTTCACAAATTGAAAAATTACGTTGAACAGATAAATAAAAACACTAAAACTATTTTTTGTTTGTGAAGATTATCATATTATGCGTATAAATATAATTCAAGCTGTGACACAAATTGAGAATTGCAGACCCTTAAAACCTAAACAAGTTTTTAGATTTAAGAACATGAAAAAAGAACTTAAAACTATTGAACAACTGTGTTTCGTTTTGACTTTTTGACGTTCTGAATTATTTGAATATCATAACCTGTAAATTGTAATCACTCATATCAGTCTGGTTTTCACATCTATTGGTCCTTCGAGCAATAATTATATACATTTTTGTGGCTGGGTTGCACAAGCCCAAAATATAATATCAATTAAACATATAGGTACAACTGTACTACGCGTCGTTATTCTTGCACAAGCGCTATACGTCACCTGCATGTCGAGAACACCGGTGACGCGAAGTCATAACGTTCCCCTAACAAAAATCGTTCACCGCTAAATAAATTTTCAATTAAAATAAAAAAAACAAATATTCGCCGAATTGTTAAATAATTAACTAATATAATCTATTTACTTTTGACATTATGTTACACGTTTTTATATTTGTTCTAGAGGGCCCGGCGGACGCACGATGTCATGCCTTTATAGTACAAAAAGTCCTAAAATTCAACCGCAGCGCTTCCTACCAATTCCAATTGTAAATCTAAGAAGAAGAATCTAAATCCTTTATGATTCCACCTGTACACTCACAAAAAAATTCATCAAAATCTCTCCAGCCGTTTAGGAAGAGTAGTGTCACATTTTTTTTATCGTAGCCCGGTAAAATGACTGCACTGTGCTGAATGGTATGCATAGTACAATCCAAAAAAAATGGCGGCCGCCAAGAGTCTATCCTTCGCCGATCGCCGCTGTCATGTCGGCCTGCGTAAATGTCTCTTGATGTTACGCTTAAAGGACCCCACGTTATAGGAAGGAGGGACATACTGGCCGGCAGATGTTTCCACAGCTTCACGTTACGACAAAGATAAAATGTTGCGAACTTTTTAGTTCGTGCCCAGATGGGAAATACCGTAAAACGATGGGTTTTGTAGTCCGGTGAAGCTGTTAAGACCTTGATGGGTCAATAGGTCAATAGCGTAGTCATTTCGAGAAAAAAAAAAAAAGTAAAATTATGGCTCCGAAGCCCAGCGCGCGTGGTTTGGATATGAATAGGGGAGAAAGAAATTGAATAACTTTTTAGAACAATATTATCTTCCAGGTTTTCATCATTTATTTTATTTAATTTTCTTTATGAATCGTTGCGTTTGTGATGACGAAGTTTGTGACCGCCGACCCCTTGGAGCAAAAACCGATCCCCTGGCACCCGATAACCAGTTCCTTTTAGAAATTGATGATATATATAACGACTTATATATACCGAAGCGGGAGTATACGGGTTAGTATAATATTTTTAGTAAAGACTTAAATTCGAAAGGATTCCTGAAGAAATTAAATCGGCCACTGACGCTTAAAAAAAAAAGAAGTGTATTGTAACTGACATATTGTTAGGTTTATTATTGTTAATTTTATCATGAATATTATTAATTTTGGTCATAATATTGGTTTAATTACAAAAATTGACTTTGTGAATTTGTGACCTTGTAGGGACTAATCTCAGGAACTACTGATCCGATCTGAAAAATTTTTATAGTGTTATGTAGCTCATTTATAGTGGAAGGTGGAATTTATATCATCACGCTAAGACCAATAGTAGCGAAGCATCAATGAAGAATGTTTCAAAATCGGGGGTTTTTCTCTGTTGAGAGTTTCCACTGCGTGTTAGCGTTAGCCCAAAATAATTATCCCACGCAGACGAAGTTGCGGGCACAGACTAGCACCTCATATTGACGAACTTAAAGGTCTTAAGTTAGTATTATAATTTAGTATATGCTTACGTTTGGTAAATATGTTTTTCCTGTATCCGAAGCTAATTCAATAAACTTTGATTTATACAATTTTAGTAAGATTGAAATCACGCGACGAAATTGCTACCTTCATTGCATTCACGATATCCATTCAAGAAGATTCCGTACACAATAAAAATAATCCTAGGAGACCAATTCTTCTGCAAGCTGGACGCCTTGAAAAAATACCAAACTCTACGAACACTAGGAATAGTTTTACATGTAAAAATACCATTGTAGAGTCTGATATATCGCCTAAAACTCGTGTTGAGGTAAGCTTAATAAAACTTGATTATTTATGAAGAATTCTCCAATTGTTTTTTTTTTTTTTGTAAAAAAGTGTCTGATACTTTTGAAGCCTAAAAAAAGTGATTTCAGCAGCGCCTAAACTAAATGCGTGTATTTCTACCATTGTTCGATGTGCCAAAACTTGGGGACGACAATTTGAAATTGTGATCCTCAATTTTTTTGTGTGTCGAAAAGTGATGGTGGTATACACTGTGTCGGGTAGAATATTGAAAACACCGATTCTCGTTCCCAGATGGTCACCTATCAAAGTACTTACCGCAACAGATGTTGCTTAACTTCAGTGTGAATTAAGTTCAGTACTTGGATGGGTGTCTGTCTGAGAACACTACGTTACGTTGGCTTTTTGTAGTATTTTTTTATTGTATTACAAAAGTTTCACCTCTATTAATACACTCTTTATAACGCAATAACGGGTCCCTATTACAAGAAAATATATTCATAATATAGGCTTCAGTGAATATTTACAATAAGTATTATCAGTAATATTGTTTATGTTATCAGTTTAGAAAAGGCTCCGAGTCTTTAAGATGCCAAGATTATTAAGAAAGATGCCAGACGTCATAAACATCCTCTTTGCTTTTGTTATTGTTGATTACCAAGAACACTTTTGAACTGTAATGTTTATAGGAAATTTTGATCTTAGTCACAAAACTTGTTAGGCACCTTTCTTATCAGCTATAAACCAAATGTGAGACTTCTAACGTGACTACTAGAAAAAAAAGTGTGTGTAACCTTCACATGCGATTGAAGTAAAACTGGTTATTTAAGTTTCGAATTAGTTGATAGATGGCACTACAGATAATGAAGCTTTAATTTAATTTGTTACTTACTTACTTTGAAACCAGATGGGAGCACGATCTCGTGTCCATATATACATAATTAATTATATTGTATGATTTTTATAATTATTCGATTTAATATATACATACACATATATTTTTAAAAAAAATTTCTTGTTTTGTTTATATACTTTTCGACTAAATATTTAAAAACCTGGATGACACAGAAACGTGACGCCATATTGCCGTAATAGACTTCCGTTTTTTTTCACTTTATTTTTGGCAATCAATCTTTCAGATTATTACTGCCATTGTCGAGTAGTCAATAATATTACAAGCGTCGTGCGATCATTTCAATATTAAGCGTCGTGTGAGTCAATATTCTAACAAGATGGTGGATCTCTTGTTAGAACCTTCCCGGGAGTTTTTGTGGCACCTCAGAATTTCATGCTCCGTGGTATTATTTTCCATTCACTTCACTTACGCACAATAAACTAACTATATTACGTAAAACACCACCAAATTTATAAAATATAGAGTCAAATAATACAAGATTATGAATAAAATATAAAATCCACTACATGACAGATCAAGATCCCGCCAAAAACTCAACTTCCGTTGCATTGTCGTCCAGTTATCTCCTAGTCGCACCTAAAGAAGTTTTACGACGAATAAGGTTATTTGTTACATGCAATAGAGACAAAAAATAGTTACGTCAAAAATTCTATACAACGAATAAAATGTTGGGTCTCTTAAAGCTCGTCATAAAGAATTTACACTGTGTATGTTTTTGTTATAATTTAAGTGTATTATATAATTCTTAATGACAACATAAACATTTATTTACAAAGCCATATTGCAAATATATTTTAATGGAAGATAACTTTGTCCAGGACGATATAATCACTGATTCCAAAACTGATTCAAAATAAATACACTGATTGTTGATAGATTTATACGTTGAACATAATTAAAAATTATTGATTATGACGTGGCTATATCCCAGTATTTTTGTTGTTCTACTCTCTTCATTAAGTGTATCAACGTTTTTATAATGTGGTGTGACAAAAACATCCCAAATGGCACATCTTTTCATACAGATGTTTGATCTCAGGGTCATTTGAGACTCATAGAGCGTTAGTCCAATGACTCGTAAATATAATTAATTTAACTGTTCTAGATATATTATGATAACATATCCAGTATATGTCATGCCGTTGCCACTTAAATAATTGTGCATGGATTCTATAAATAGGTCAACATTTACAACGCGTTTGAAAACTTTATACTATATTTTAGATAACATTTAATTCAGTCCTGATTTTTTTTTACTTCCGTGTTTGCTGTCAAGATTAGAGAATATTTTATAGTTTAAACTAAAAGCGTAAGGCTTATTTAGGCATTTCGTCAAAACAAAAGTGGGATGAGTGTATAGACTTTATTTATTTTGATAGCACGGTGGCCGCATCCGGACAAACTGGTATTAGTTGTGGATGGACACTAAGAATATTTCCTTATTTTACGTTTCATTTAACTCGTAAAGAAACTTGCGAGACTTTGTAATATTTACAACAATACTTACGTAAGTCATAAAGGGGAATAAGAAGTTTGCTTACTTATATTAACGAGAGGCTACTGTCTCTCAATCTCTAATCTCTAAAATCAAAATGACTAAAATTCTGTTTTCACTATGCTCGAACTACCTTATATAATTTAACACGTTCACGCTGGCGCCTACCACCGGTGGCCCGCACTAGACTGTCTTTTTTGGCGGCGCGTACCACCGGTGGTACATATTCGATTGTGCTATTAGAAATAATGATAATTTAACGTTTATTTATTAAAAATAGCACAATCGAATACGTACCACCGGTGGTACGCGCTGCCAGAAAAGACAGTCTAGTGCGGGCCACCGGTGGTACGCGCCGGCGTAAACGTGTTAACGTCTCCTTAATATGTAATATGCAATATATACCCATTAAAATATGAATTAAATGTGTTTCTTTATATCTATCAATTTAATTAGGCACTCTGGACAGCACCCGATAAGGAGAACAAATGTGTTACAATATTCGCAGTAGTAGCCGTCAAGCCTAATGTATGGTACAACTACGAAGGTCCCCTATCCAAGGTAGTCTGTGAGGACACACGGAAAGCGGACGATATGCTACCAATGGAGAACGACAAATGTGAAGCCTGTGAAGATGCAAGATATCAGGTATTTTAAGTTTGAATAACGACAGAGCTGCGGATGTGTCGACAGATAAATGAGATGGATGAAGGATGGATATACAAAGGCTATTGTGGACTACTATTTTTAGACTCTAGTGAAGCGGTTTCTCTTTTAATTTGGTAACATCTTATTGAAAGAATATTGACGGTTTTTAAATATAATTAAAACTTCTTGAAAAAAATACAAACGCGAAAAAAAACTTTGGCTAATATTGGTTTATTACAAGATCTGGTAATTAAGAAAAAAATGGAAAAAAGGTTGCAATGTATTTTAACTCATTTGTAATACAAGGAATCAGAACTGTGTAGTCCGGTGAAGCTGTTAAGACCTTGCTGGGTCAATAGCGTAGTCACTTCGAAAAAAAAAGAATCAGAACTAAGTTTGAACACTCCTTGCATTCGTTTGTATTGCCAACGATACTTTAGCGTAAGACAAATACAGAAAACACTTTTTCGTGGTTGAATAGTAATAAAGTTATGCGCAAATATTCTACTTATCTAAAAAGTCAATTACACATAGTATAAATTCTTGCATAAAACTACCGACATCGCGGGTTTGAACTAAGCTTTGTGTTTGTCTACATGAATTAAGCATAAAAAATGATGGGAATGTAAATTTGGGAACAAAACAAACTAGAAAATAGTTGTGCTATCTTGGTCGCAATCCAGTTAGACACAATAATTTCCTACTTGTCAATTAAATGTCCTATTTGACTACTGTAGCAAAGCCTGAAAATAATAACATAGAACTTTTGGCGTCCTGGATAAAATTTGTAAGTGTCTATTTACAGCTGACATTCCAAGGTTTATGGTCGTATAACACTCACCCATCAATGTTTCCGTTGGACCACGAACTCGGCCGGTTCAGCGACGTGGTAGGGGCAAGTCACAGCAAAGATTACAACCTGTATAAATACACCTCAGAGGCCAGTATGGGGCTTAAAATGTTAGCAGAACAAGGGAATACTACGAAACTCGAGCTGGAAATACAGGAGAGGGTATAACTTCAACCAATTTTAGTTATATAATGCTTACGTAAGAGTGTATTGCACGTCAAACTGAACCATTTGAGGGACTAACAGTTATTGTGTTTATTGATACATATGCTAATTTATTAAGGTAAATTAGGAATTCATTTAGTAGTGGGTAGTCGTGGTAGTCTATTAATTTGGCTGGTGGAATAGTATATATTAATATCTACTATATATTGTATCATCTGTCCACATGTGCGATGTCCGCAGGTTTAAGTCCCGAATGTACAAACAAATTTTCGAAATTCCTGTACATTCACGAATATAAATTGGTAGCATTATCAGCTGACGGTGAAGAAAAACATCTTGAGGAAATCTGAACCTGAGAAGACTGAAAAGACAGATCAGTAAATAAAATGTAATAATTTAGTGACACTTGATATGTCTTTATCGTTCACGTCTTTAAAATAACTGTTTAAATTACAGAAACTTTATTTTACTTATCTATTTAAAGGAGTATTCTTTGTTTCTTTCTATTTGCAATCATTTCACTAATAAATCGAATACAAAAACAAAGTAATAAAAATGAAACACGTGACACTGCTACCAGTACAAGAGGTGAAGTGTGGAAGATGCGCGGCGGAGCTGCTTCGTGTATCTATGTGCACTCAGGCAAATGCAAAGGTCAGCTTACGCCTGTAATTATATTCGTTACATTAAGTTTTTTTTTTAAGTTGGGCAAAACTGTTCGAACTATAATCAAAGCGACAGCACCACCGCAACCGAATATGGACACTGTTACCAGTTTCCGTGCGACAAAGACACATCATCTCGTCTCGCTAGCGACTGGGTTACTACCTTCCCCTGACTGGTTCTTAGGAGTAGCCAATTTAGAACTATGCAGTGTGAAAACAAACGACTGGGCGGATAGCATCTCTTTCAATTTATATCCTATGGACGCTGGCACTGATAAAGGACTCACATTCCAGGTAAATTTCCAGTCATATATATCGATTATTCTCTAGAATTGAGCAACGCCATACCATATCAGAAATAAATGCCGCATTTATTAGAACTTCAGGACGGCTGATACTCTTTGTTGTATTTGCAATTATCAAGACATATTGATATATAAAAACCCAAGACGCACACAGCCGGCACACGTAAATGGGTGCATAATTTTGGATTATGCAGTCACTTTAAATAGTCTTGTGTCACTTGCGTTCTTGTAGAAATAACTTTAAATCATTCAGGTAAGATTGAATTTGCAAAACCATAAGTTTATCGCATAACTATAACCACGTTCTATCGTCAGCATCCAACCTTCTGAAAGATTATTACCGCCATTTTCGAGTACTTCCAACAAGTTTTTGTGGCAAATTAGAATCCATGATCAAACGGTATTCATGCACTTCACTTGTATATTAAGTATATATATACAGTATTATCAAGTGTATTACATGACACCACCAATACTACAAAACGTCAAATAATACAAGATTATTAATAAAATATAAAAAAAACTACATGCCTTTCCAAGATCTCGGCAAAAATTCTATTATGTAACGGTCGCACGCGACTCACGATTCGAACCCTTGTACAGTAATTGCTTTGACTCTAATGAAATATATGAGCCCTAAATTATTATTATTCTCACAGGCAGCTAACGAGGAATTGTCTCCACCTCAACCTATATCTCCTGTGAATATTCCCAATGACATGAAGCCATTCGCGAAACTGCGCTTGGATTTGATAAGAACTTACAACAAACTGGATTGTAATATGAACACTGGTGTCGAGGAAACCACTGGTAATATAATTTTATCAGCTTATTAAATATATATTAGTGATAGAAAATGTCATGATAAAACAATAGCATGATGGTAGCACGACATTTTCTAACTCTTCAAGTTGAAAATCAAACGCTAAGCACTAATACGTGTATTCCGACAGAAACACTTGAAAGTCAAACTCGACATAGATTTAGTATAATCAATCGTCCTCTGGGCTATCTTAGGTTAAATATTAAATCGCCATTTAAAGATGTGATTGTTGGCAATAGCTAAATCCTATAAAGAAAAAAAAAACTTAGTAGAATTCTTAAAACTGGTTGATGGACAACTTGCAGCTTAACTTGTCCTAGCCTAGAAGTGTGAAATTTTGACTGGAGTTCTTTAAATAACGTACTTGAGCAGAAAAAAAGGATTTAAAAAAATATTTCATAAAGCATTTTATGAAAGGAGGTTAGAAAATACTCTTCATAAAAAAGCTTCAAGTTTATTTATAGGGGAAATAATAAGGGTGTGTTCGGAGTTTCTCTACATGACTGAATCAAAAATAAATAGATACACAGAAGAACCAAAGTTATACAACATAGCTTTCAACACGATTTAATCAGAAATAAAGAGATCCGCAGAAGAACCATAGTCATACAACATAGCTTTCAGGGTTGCTAGACTCAAAGAGGGCAGTACAGAGCAAGGTACTCGTAGACAGGTGCCTGATAGGTCTCAGAGTTTTGATCTCGGCAACGAGTAAACGAACAACGCAGCGTGAGCAGACTATAAGGTAGAGAATCTACCTGGTAGAGTTTGAAAAGCTCGCTGTGACTATTTTTGGGGAGGCCTATGTGTAAGCAGTGGACATTTTCTACTGACTACATCGATGTAAGAGATTCTATAAAAATCCCATCAGTCTCATGACTAAAGGATAAAAGATAAAATAAAGCATTTGTTTCAATAGTCAACCCTCTAGGCCGATCCTTGAATTTTTGCCTATAGCAAAGCATTTTATTCATGTTTTATTTCATTTTTGTTTTATAATCCTTTCATGAATTCAGTTTGAGCATTATATTTTTCTACGGAATTTAAATTTAAATATCATCTACGAATGGAAGAATTGATAAGAAAAAATATCTCATGTCAAATGATAATCTCAAATGAAATGCGAAACTAAGTATATTTTTATATACACTTTTCAGAAATGAATAGTAACGGTCAGGAAAATGTCGATGACGGCGAACCATCTGCTGCCCAAACTACCACAAGGTTTTTTTACCCAACATTTGATTTATATTTTATGGTTTGAAGCAGCAAACGGGCAGTCTACTGAATGTTGGGTAGTAGTTGCAGCCTATGGCTATGTATAACAAACCTTACAAGGACCGTAATCTAAAGACTCTTAGATTCTTAATATGTTGGTATTGGTAGATTGATTGGCTTGTGTGCCGTCTATTGCCAACCACACCCTGTCACAACAGAACACAGCAATAGGACCTCTGTTGCTTTGCGGCAGAAATAGGTATAGTGGTAAAACTTTCGGAGTCAAATATTGCACTGGCTATACCATTTTTAATCGGGTTGCATTTAAAGGAACATGATATACCTTTAAGGCCAAGAAGAAAAGTAGTTGTTGACCTCTGCTAATGTAGGTGCTCTAAGTCATCCATCCTTATAATAATGATAACGAGCAATCTTTGTTTAATATGTACCCAAGCTTTTGAGATTTAGTGTTTGCCGTAATGTAGTACTTAAATAGTATAAAGTCCTTACGTATTAGCGCCACCGCTACTGACGCGGCCAGCTTATGCTGTGGCGAAGCTGTTTTGAATCATCAAGTTGCTTTACATATACACAAAATAACCATTTATCTGATGAAATTCATATCAACCTTCCTCAATGTAGAGTATCTCTAAACCGTTTCATCCTCGGTTTGGTTTGGTTAGCTTAGACTCGAGAATCATATACAGCCAGAGTCAGATGCAGCAGCGGTCGGCGAGCGCGGTTTTATTGGTACGTAAGTACCTGTTATGTATATAAAATGTACATCTTCATAATAATTCCAAGGTTCATGATTTTAGAATTGTTTAATCTACACGTTGTGATTCTAAAATCTATTTTGTATCATATAAATCTAGATCAATATGTTTTCAGTATCAGATGAATTCGACTAAAGTAGATATATGCGTGAAATATGATAACCCGCTTATATTTTCTTTACAATTTTAAATTATACAATGTTTTTTTATATCATAGGAGGCAAACGAACAGGTAGGTCACCTGATGTTAAGTGGTCACCACCGTCCATACAGACCAGCGATACCAGAGAAGCTGCGAGTGCGTTGTCAGCTTGTGTTGGTGGGGAAGTGGGGACGGAAAAAGGGAAGGGAAGGAAGGAAAAGGGGGTGCTCCGGTGCTCTCACTGACCAAATAAAACGCAACAATGCAAGCACTGTTACTTCACGTCAGTTCCCTGTGACAGGGTGGTACTACCCTGGGCGAGCCAACCCGTTCAATGAATGTGATAACTCGAATGCATGACAAAATCAGGCTTAACTAGTATGAATCAAACTGTCTTTCTTGAGAATCATTGATCAACTATAGGTGTAAACGAAATTTTTGAATATCTATCGAAATTAGAATTGTAAATAATCTGAAATACAGTGAACCACCTCCATCCGTGGACCCAGAGTCGACACCGGACTGTCCCATGTCTACATGGGAAGACTGGTTACCGTGCGAGGGTGAATGCATTGATGGAAAGGTCCAAGGATACCAGATCCGATTCCGGTACCATATGATCGATGGTGCCGTCATTGGGAAGTATGTAGAAGGTGTAAGTATATTTTTCTTCTTTATTTTAAATCAAGAGTTTTCAAACTGGTTTATATGGCGTGCAAATCTGTACGAGTCCCAACTAATGAATTATATGGTTTATGGAATATTCTCACAGTCAGACAATCCTTTCTTTTACATTCTATCTTGCGTCAACACTCAAGCCTTACTTTTGATCCAACAGTATATAAACACAAACGCAGAACTGATAGAGTATGCGCTGAAGTCTTCTCCACTCTCGTTATAATCAGAAATCAATATTATTATCAGAGTGCAGTTCTGTATAACAAGTTTAACAAAGAAATTGGCTCCTTAAACTTAATTATGAGGAAACAGAAATAATTATCACAAATTAGGAGACATTTTCTCTTAATAGTATTCCTCATTGACTTTCTTAGTCTGTAGGAAATGTTGCTCTTTGAATTATGCTGTCTAATACTAATATTAAACACATACACCACACACACAACACACACGCACACACAACACACACACACAACACTCGCATTTTTTGTTCTATTTTTTTATTTTTATTTATTTTCTTTTGTATATGACACTTCACATACATTGTATGTACACACACTATCTATTTGAGGAACGAAATATGTTACTCTGGAACTGGTTGATATTGGCTGCGATACAGGATAACTAATGCAGCTGATATCGGTCATTTATCATATTCTGCAAATTGTTTAAAGTTCTAAGTTGTTAAGTTCCAATAAATAAATGTAAATGTAACAATGTAAATCTTACTAACAATGTAAAAAAAAATGTTTATATATTACTAGCTACTACCCACGATTTTAACACTAACTTTAACTCACGACTTTGTTTACGTAGAAAGTGAAACTATTATCAGATAATACGTACGTTATACCCCGATTTTGAAACTTTCTTCATCGATGCTCCGCTCCTATTGGTCTTAGCGTAATGACATATAACCTCTCTCGATAAATGAGCTATGTAACACTAAAAGAACTTTTCAAATCGATATTTAAGTTTCGGAGATTAGCACATTCAAGCAAAAAAAAAGATTTAGCCCTCACGGTACGCTTGGCAGATTTGGCACATCGAAATTGTTTTGTATATGCATAAAAGAACAGACTAAGACAGGAATCAGCTATGGCATTATGAAAAGAGAAAGCAAATCTATTCCATAAAATGTTTGTTTATTTATTTCACACATAAATATTAAATTTTATTAAATACAAAATTTCAACTAGGAACAGGCGTGGTGTCTCCGGCGGCATTTATCAAAGGGCGTGGGCGCGTGCCGCTTAACACTAGTAGAATGAGTGGCCGACAAATGTTTTTGAGTATTTAGTTAATAGTGCATAATTCGTGTTCTGCGTCGCCACGCCAACAATCAGGTTTACCCTCTGCCTAAAGATGTTTCACATCTAAACTCTTCGTCTTTCTAATATTAGTATAATAATTTACTGATTTTTTTGTTCTAGGGCTCTTTTAACGAAGAAAAGAAAGTTCCCGATTATTGTTTTCGTAAGTTTAAGACAAGCGAAACGACAGCCTGCGAAGAAAGTTGCGACGATAAAAACGAAGAAGAAAAAGAAGAGGAAGCAGAGGGTAAAAGATTTCTTTACAATATGTTAAGAAAGAAAGAAATTCACACTTAATACTTATATTTTTTCATAATAACTTATATACAATATACTTCCCTTAGTATGTAATAAGTTAATTTTAACATATTACCATTTTATTTATTCTCAATTTTATTTCAGCGGAGCCACAGCGTGGGATTTGGTGGAATTAATACGCGGACCTATGAAAACAGTTTTTTAACATTTTTGCGAAATATATGTCTCACAATATTTTTACGATAAAATGTGTCTAAATCAATAAATGTTAATTATGTATCCTTTTATTGAAATACTAGCCTCTGCCCGCGACGTCGTTCGCGTGGAATAGATACACTAACACGCAGCAGTTCTCAAAAGGAAAAAAAACATCCCGATTTTGAAACATCCTTCATCTCTGCTCCGCTCCTATTAGCCTTGGCGTGATCATATATAGTCTATAGCCATTCTAGATGAATGAGCGATATAACATTGAAAGAATTATTCAAATCGGACTAGTAGTTCCTGAGATTACCCTCTACAACGTCACAACATCACAACGTCACAAACTCACAAACTTTACCTCTTTATAATATTAGTAGAGGAGAAGGTGGTAATGTGACCCCCGCAGGTATTTTGGCCCCCTTCGATATTTCTAGTTTAGAATCACGTCATCTAGCGAAACAATTTTTTAATGGGGAGTATTAATGACAGTTTTGATTTAATGCACAAAAAAACTAAGCTAGGGCAGAACATGCGTTTGTCATTCGAGCTACTTTGAACTTGCGCTCGCAAAAACTTTGTTATAGTGTTGCGTTTAATTACATAATTCTGGAAATACAGCGTTTACGCATCTGAAATTTGGATATTGTGTTTGATTAACGTTTTCCTATTGGATTTTGAAGGTACGTTTGCAAAATACTTAATTTTATGTATTTTTAGAGATTGGTTTGTAGATTCCACAGTACTGGTAATTTGGCCCCCTCAAGTTGATTGTAATATGATCCCGGGGGCCATATAACATACATAAATGATATTTATTTTTTTACTTACTTAAAGATGCCTCAACAAAATTTAATGTCTCCATCTTCTAAGAAAATAATAACTTGGGATCTTAACGCCTAATTTAATCTACTCTAATCCTACAGCAGACACTCGTGGACGTGAACGAGGACGAAATAATAGAGGCGATAACTTCAGCGGTTTTAATTGGCACCAAGGGGACTTTACATCTAGCAGCAGCTCCGATAATGAAGAAATTGTAGAAAGAGACTTCGGGATGTGATGAAAATATGTCTCCATCTGTAGTACACGAAGACTCAGATACGATTTGTATATTTTGTGATGATCATTTCTCCAGCGACAGACGTGGTGAGAAGTGGATTAAGTGCCAAAGCTGTAACTTATGGGCTCATACTAATTGCGCGGGCCCTGAAGGCGCATATTATATTTGCGATTTTTGTCATTAAATATAATACATTTAATTTGGCCCCCTGGGTGCCATATAACCCTCACATCATCTCAAATCTTCAAATCTCCATTTTTTTTAATTATAATGTTTTAGAATTACCTAATGAATTTTTATTTGTTCCATATTATGTCTAGTATTGGCAAATAAATGAGAAAACCAATGATGTATTCATTACCTATGTTTTCATTTTATTTTTTACATTAGACCTCAAAAACAAAGTGGGGGGCCACATTACCACCTTCTCCTCTATAGATAAATTTGTGATTGATGACAAACTGAGGTGAATGATCTAAGACTGTTATTTTTTAATATAGTTTTCATTCTTATATTATCTGATTTGAAAGAAGTAAAATTGAGAAAGTTTAAGCAGATATTTCATTTTTATTATATTGTAGTCTAAAGCAGCCATACTCGATTTGCGGTCGGGCGGATCTTTGTAGTTGGCCCACCTGATTATACTTTATTTTCATTATTTAAATTTCGTGCCCATTAGAAAAACTACGACGAGCACGCTGAGTAAATTAAGGAGATCCCCGATAACCCGACCGCAATGCGTTCATTGTTAAATAAGGGTAATTTGAAACTTGTTTTATAGGACAACCATTTTTCACTGCATTAATACGTTGTTAATTTGAAATTGCGTTTTTTTTTTTTAATTAATACCTAGCTATTTTTAGTTTGCGACCCACGACACTATGAGTGTAACGTGTTTGTGGCCCGTTTAAAAAAAGTACCACTAGTCTAAACAATAGAACTATAAAGTCGAAGGTAACTGTGCTGTGAGTGCCTCAGAGATTTTTTTTTTCGAAATGAAATCGCTGTTGACCTGAAATGGTCTTCACAGCTTTACCGAACTATTGAGGCGAGCGCTAAAGGCACTCAACCAATTTGGGATGACTAACTCAAGGGTGCATGGCACACCTCAGCTTGGGCTATCGCCTGTTTTGTGCAAAAAACGCGACCTATCTTTTTTTTTTTTTACGTGGGGAAATCCATTATGGATACCCACCCTCCCGGGGGAGAGGGTGGGTTATGTCCGACTCTCACGGACTAAAACCCCACGGTGTACCGACAGACCGTATTTGTTGGGGCGGCAAGGGATCGTGCTTGCTAATCTACCTTGTAGAGCCGCCCCAACGGTCCGCCCGGCGAAAGATGGCCGCCGGGCTCCTTCCTATAGAGAGGCAGACTGGGTACACACCAGCTGCCTCCCCTCGTCCGCTGGACCTGTGCAATGAGGAGATGAGCCCCCCGGCTGCATCCCCTCAGGTCCGACTACGGTGGCGGGAGGAGTTGGGCAAAGCGCCGCCTCCTCTCGCCTGTCCTCCGTTGGCCGATGACTTCCTCGCAGAAGGAGGCCATCGCTTGCCACGCCTGTTCGCTGCCGAGCATGGCAGAAACCACGCTCGGCAGCGATAATACTTCTCCTACCGCCGCCGTCAGAATGCGGCGCTGTCCCTCCCACGCAGCACACTCAGACAGCGTATGCTGCGCGGTGTCTTCATCGGCGCCGCACTCGTGACAGGCGGCGGTCGGCTCCCTGCGGGCGATCCGGTGCAGGTACCACCCAAAACACCCATGCCCGGTGAGTACCAGCACCAGTCGGAACGTCAGGGAGCCCCACTTTCTCCCGATCCAGTCCTTCAGGACCGGGCGGACGGCGTCGACGGTATACGTCCCGAAGCGTGCGTCCGCCAGGTCCTGGATCCACCTCTCGACGGCGTCCTCCCTCAGACGCCGTCTCTTCTCCTCAATTTCCCTGAGAGCCGGAGGCTCCCCACTGCGTTTCCTCGCCGCCTTCGTACACGGCGGCGAGCACTCCTGCCTCCAGCTCCCAGGGCAGGGAGCCGGCGAGCGTGAAGGCCGCCGTGGAGGACACCGTACGGTATGCCCTGATTGCCCTCAGCGCCACCGTGCGCTGCGCACCACGAAGCGCGCGCACGTTGGCGGCACCGAGGGCGTCGGCCCACATCGGTGCCCCGTAGGCGGCCATCGCCCGCACGACCCCCATGTAGAGTCGGTGGCACCCGGCACCCGGCCCCCCTATGTTGGGTAACAACCGGCCGAGTGGCGCCGCTGCCCCAGCAACCCGCAGTCCGAGCCCCGCGAAATGGGGCTCGAACTGCCAAAAAACGCGACCTATCTGAGATAACCTAAGCTAAGCTATCTAGACATACGTATATGAGTTATTGAAACATGCATGTGTACCAAATATGCGTACCTTAACAACTCCTATATGTATTTTGTGTTGGAAAAATTCCTCAAAACTATGATAGGATAGGATAAGATAAGGAAAAATAAGGGTAGAATATTGTTTATTTCTCTGAAAAAGAAAAACGGCGTGTAAGCGTGTAAGCGTGCACATGTGTATAGGTGATGTGGGTGATGTTGTAGCAGTGATGTAAGGTTTTGTGTCACTGTTTAACTGTGTCAATTATTCTTCTATACAAATTGCTGCGTTTAATATTTTATTGTAAATTTGTTCAATTCGAAAAACTACTTCAAAAAAATCTGAATTTCAGATGTGACTGTTCTTAAGCCCATAACATGACAAAGACACGTGATAGAAAAAAAAATGTATGCATTCCGATTCACATCTACTAGAAGTTCAGGTTCAGTTTAGGCTGAATATGAATGAATTTCAGAACCTCCCCTTTTTTTCGTTGTCCGTTTCACATGACTTGCCGCAACTTCAGAATTGGCAGTATGCATTAATTCCTTTGCATGTCCTATTGGACGAATATTTTTACTACTATCTGTGGTAGGCGGTAGCGCTTACGTCATCGCGTGAGTTTGATAGATGGTCGGAAATTTCTTAGATACAGTTTTTGAAGAGAAAATTAAGCTTCGTTTATTATGCTCACAAAAACTCCCAAATCTGGGTTCAAAAAATTTGTTAGTTTCTCACTAAAAACAGTTTTCATAGTCGAGGCGGCGGCTTTTGCAGCATCTTACGCTTGCTGGTACAGACTAAACACCAATCGTGGTAAGTTATTTTTAATTCTATATTAGTATTATAAGGAACAAAGACATCGCATTTCTGCTTTATTTGTTGCTAAAAATACCTGATACACGGAAACATAAACATATATGAAAACTCTGATGTATTTTATGCAGTAATTTGAGACTTAAATTGTAAGGGATTATTTCATTTACACACCTACAGTCCATATGATTTAAAAGGAGGTCATTTGTAATGAAAAGAGTTTATTTGTATTTCCCATTTTTTAAAACTGCCTTATTTTTAAATTTTATAAATCACCTTTTAACAAAATCGTTTTGAGGTGATAGAAAATTAAATAAATATATAGAAATCTGTTGTTATTTTGTCAAGTTTTCTTCGTTTAAATTCATCTAAACAAGTTACTATTTTTTTATTTACCAATATATAAATTAGACATACTTTACAGGTTCAATTTTATATAACTAGACTTAGTATAAGAATCAGTAGATCAGTCATTTGATGTATTAAACATTTTTTTTCGTTACCAATTATAACTCGTCTATTTTGTGTGTTGTGTTATGTAATTTATATTCAGATTAAACTCAATAAAAATGAGTATATTCAAACTATCAAACCTTTAATAGGTTAAATTTTCTATTTCTATGTTATTTGTATATGTATCTTGTAATATAAAAGTAATGGAACATAAGAATTTATTTTCAGATTTCCGTCTTTATATGTACAAGAATCATAATTGGCTTCTAGAAGGTTACTACGCACTCGGGGAGAAAATTGCTGACCAAAAGACTCGTGAACTCGATCAAATAGTCTGGGCTGGTGAAGGGAAAATATAATCATTTGGAAATAAACACATATTACCCTGGTGAGATGAGTGTTGCTATAAGGGCCACATTCTGGGTGGTCACATTTGGGAGTATTGGTTATGCATTGTTCAAGTTGGTCAAACCTGATGATGAACTACTCAAAAAGGTCATTATATAGTGAATTATAATTGTTTTCTGTCAATATTGGTCACTGATTTTTTTTTGGTTGGGTAATTTACATTTTAGACTAACTATTGTGCATGTGTCTTTGTTCAGTGTTCTTACATTCTTCTAATGCTTTATAAATGCAAACAGTCAAGGTTTGTTTTGTGTATTGTCTTTATTATGTGAATGTGCTAAATTAAATTTGTGAATATATTACAAAATGTCATTTTTCTCATTAAAAGGATTTTGATGTTTCCTGTAAACTACATATTTAATCAGGTTAAATAATGTCCTTTATTAATATAATTTCTAAATCGTTACTAACTCCTGTAACATTTTAACTGATTATAAATTACTGATGAAAGAGTCCTATCTCTGCCAGTGGAATTCTTTTCCAAATTGGTTTAGTTGTTTAGAAGATTAGTGACGGATGCTTCTATCTTTTAATTATTTATTATCATCATGTGTTTCTTTTGTTATCATAATAATATGTTTTATGGATAGAGAAAAATATATAAGTAGTAAACTGCTTGCCTCATTTTTCTAAGGCAAGAAAACCCACATTGCTGAACATTTGAAATTGAAAATGAAAAAAAAAAAAAACAAATAATCAGTGCCCATTATACAGAGCATAGAGTTGCTTTTCATTTCTCATTTACTGTTTCATCATGTTTGAGCCATAATGATGTGACTACCTGTGTTTTGTTTGTAATATAGAATTGATTGATTGTATATATATATAATATATAATATATAATATACAATACAATTTCAGTTTGATGCAGAGTCTAAACACACTGATGCACGCAAATTAACAAATCAAACAATACAAATACTCAAAGAGGCTGCTGATCATAATTCTGATTTGAATAAGAAGATTGATGATCTGTTGAAAAAAGGAAAATGAATGATAAAAATTCCGTTTTAGAGAGACTTAGTAGACGAGATGCACAGAGATTAGAAAAATTACAGAAGGCACACAAGGCAAGGGAAGAGGTAGATGCGTGCAATGAAAATGAGGATTATTTCTCCAATGTATTCAAAGTTAAATCAGAATATATAGAAGATCTTTTAATACAAGTACCTACTTTAGAAACAAGTGCATTACCATTACATTTTGATAACATAAAAAGAGAAGTAATTGAATTAGAAAAATATGTGGTCACCTCATCGTTTTTCTTAAAAGGATTTAATATGCGCAAGTATTTAGGCATCATTCAGAATTTACAAACGAAATGTTATGAATTAGAAGATAGATACGTCCCGAGAAAAAAGTTTGGTTTCTCCAAGAAGAAATTACCAAGATCTCATAATCAGAAACATAATTCTATGGATGAGGCAGACGGAGCGGCAATAAAAGAAAACAAATGGGATGAAAAACTATACGGATTTGATTCAAAGGAAGGTAAAGTTCTGTTGCTTGAAAATGATGATTTATTTCAGAGAGATGTTGCTTTGCGGAATTTAAAAAATTGTACAATCGGTCTTAAAGGTGTAATGGGAACATTACATCTGACAAATTTAGATAATTGTATAGTTCTCTCTGGCCCTGTGACCTCGTCAGTTTTCGTTGAAAAGTGTACAAACTGTAAAATTGTGACAGCTTGTCAACAACTCCGTATGCATTCATCAAATAAATGTGAAATTTATTTGCATGTAACTAGTAAAGGTATTGTCGAAGATTGTACTGAAATTTATATGGCACCGTACAATTTGTATTATGAAGATTTGGAAAAACATTTCAATATGTCCTCATTAGATAAACATTCAAATAATTGGGATAATTTAGACGATTTCAATTGGTTAGCTCCTGATGTACCATCACCAAATTGGGCAGTTTTGGATGTCGCTAAAAGAGTGAATAATTGGACTGAATGGTGGTCCAAGACACCATCCTAATAGTAGTTTAGTACTTACAATAAAAAAACCTTTCTTTTAAATTAAAATTGTAATATAAACTTCACGGAATTGCTTTAAAATTTAGGGGGACATGTTTTTATTTACATTAAATTTTACAAAAATTTATACAATATATGACCCATATATATTGTACAATATTGGTTCATAAAAATTTATAAAATGCTATAAATATTCTTACCTTTTTGTGACGCCTATTTACGTTTCTGTTTATAAACCATAAGTTTTTGCTTTTACAAAAATAAAACCCAACAATTGATTTAGTTTAACAAGTATAAGACTATGTTGTATGGAGGAACTCTAAATGTTATTATTTAATATGAAAATTGCTTGTGCATGTAAATAAGTCATAACCTATTGGGTAGAATCCATAAATTATGTTATGTATATTCAGTTATTCATGTTGGAGCATGAAAGCTATATGTAATGAATATACAGTTTCTTTAAGGCTCAAATATGTTAATATTACTGAACCCGATATCTTCATGGAACTGGCTTTTCCGTGCGAAATTGTCCCTAGATAGTTCTACGCTACTTATTTTTAGGACTTGACTGATACTTTTTAATGCTCAATGAAGCTATTCCAGATTCAACTATATGTGTATAAATATTGACTATGTAACTACAACATATATCTATACTAATATTATAAAGAGGTAATGATTGTGAGGTTGTACGTGGTTAATATCTGGATTTATTAGACCGATTTTGAAAAATCTTTTACCAATAAAATACCACGTTAGTTGTGAGTCTCATAAGTTATATATTAACCCGAAAAATGAAAAGATTTTATTATTGTGGTAGTCCGTTTTCGAAAGTAAGTCAGAGAATAAACGGTCGAAAGAAAATATTTTTGGGTTGGCTTAACAATGAGAGATATATGATTGAGTTCTAGAGAAAAGCTGCTTGATAATGTCTACAAAGATGTCAACGACAGCGTATGACTACCTTCTATATATATTTTATAAAATGATTTGTTTACTATATAATGTCTGGCACTTCGGTATGCCTCTTGGCATAGGCCTCTACCAGCTCTCTCCATTGAGTCCCGTCATCTGCGACTCCGGGTCAATTAACAAATAGAGATGTGACAATGATTACTGTCTAAGGGACCTAACCTTATTACTTATTGTTTTTTGTGCATGTACTATACTTACTCATATCTCAAATGCTGTTCAGTGAACTACAATCCGCACCTAGAAATCATTGATGTTTCTAGGATTATCGTCGAGGAAGGGCCTAGTCTCTTAAAAAGCGATGGTTATCTAAATCGAAATTTAATTTTAGTTAAATAATACAACGTCCTCGAGTTGCTACTAGTAGGGATGAGCGATATTAGAAAAACATCGATGTTGACATCAATTGTCAACAATTAAAATTGTCTGTAAAAACAGAGGTCAGCGACGAAAAAAAAAGGTCATCCAAAGAAGAAACTATTCGTACGGCTTACATATTAGTACATGCAACGTTCTCATAACGTCGATGTTATCGAAATCAAAACATCGATGTATCGACATCAAAACCGACGTTTTTCAGCTAAATATCGATCATCCCTAGTTACTAGGCAGTTCTGGAGTTGGAGAACTACATTTGTGTTAATTGCTTCGATACAGAATTGCATTTAAATGATTAATGAGTTTTTGTAACGTAATTTATGGATCTATTTAAAGTATAAATGCTTAGTAATAACACAAAATTATGTATGTAGTAGGCATTTATTAATTGAAATTAAATAATTTATAAACTATTTTACTTAGCCTTTAATTTATTATTTCCTACTCATTTGATACGCAGTTTTTTTTTCTCGAACTGACTACGCTATTGACCTAGCAAGGTCTTAACAGCTTCACCGGACTACGACATTTGACATTTGATACGCAGTATTATGCATTACCTATTTATACTATCTTGTAAGGAAGAAATAGTGGGAATAAGAATGAAAGGAATAAAACGCACGTGAAATAAATTAACAATGAGTAAACAGTTGAAGAGTATTTTTATTTTCAAATCTGACTCAATTGAGTTTCTATTAAGTAGTCTTTTTTACATGCATAATGTATTGTAAATTGAAACGTTCGTGACTTGTTGACGAGCCGCCTAACGTGCACGTCTTTTACCTTTTCAGCTGACTTTAAAGACTGATGTCAAAATGGCAGGTCATATCAAATATGTAACCAATAAAAAACTTATGCTGCAAACAATCTAGTGGCTAGTGCATAATATGGTCTACAATAGTTTGTATGGAGCTTAAACCCTTACGGTGGTATTACAAAAAGTTAAATACGTACTAAATATTTGCTTTAAAAAGGTTTCGTACTAAATGCACCGCGCTCGCCCCTTTTTTGTAATAACAGCATTACCGTCTTATTAAAAAGGTAAATAAAGGTAGAACACTTGCTTAAAAAAATTTATCATAATAAAGCGTCTTATCCTTGTTTAAATTTAAACATTGTTTAACAGTTGCTTAAATTGTCAGTTCTTATTGTTGTGATTTATCGTATTGCTATTTGCCAGCAAATGAGATTTCGTAGTAAATTGTGGTAATAATTTAGGATTTGTTACCGTTTTACATACGCCTGTAAATTCCTGGTTACTGTTTATAAAGGCTAAGTCCGGATTTTTTCTAGGTCATAGCAAGAGCTGCAACACTTTGCTATCGTAGGCCCGTTCCCTCGGCTTGGAGCCCTTGAGTACGCTAAATCTTACATAACTGCAACAACATTACACATATCACCCCCACACACGTGCGTGAACACATGCTTACACATGAAAGTGACAGGGTTTTATTTTTCCCTTATCGAACTGAAATAGTTTAGAAAAATTATCCGACACAAAATACATGTAAGAGTTGTCGAGGTATGTATACTTGGTACACATTTATGTTTCAATAACTTATATAAACGTGTAGCTTAGCTCAGATAAGTCGCGAATTTCATGTATCAGGCAACAGCCCAAGCCGAGGTATGTCGTGCACCCTTAAGCCAGTCGCTCAAATAAAATCGGCTGAGTGCCTTAGCCCTCGCCTTAGTAGTCCGGTGAAGCTGTTATGACCTTGCTGGGTCAATAGTGTAATCAGATCGAGAAATAAAATAATTGCTAAAGTATAAGTATTTGATTTCCTTTGATATATGGAGATAGAAATAAAAGAAATAACAACATTATTAATTTATATTTTACTTTGTATATTTAAATTTTTTTGTGATTAGGTATTTCAATCATCGAGATGCTAAGAAAAACAACAGCCACTTTAATAGGAATACTCCGAGTACTTTCACATATTTATACGGTTGTTTTCTTGCCTTTTCACAGACTTAAAAAAAGAGGTTCTCAGTTCGATTGTATTTTTTTTTATACATATATCATTTCAATATATCAAAATAGTTGCGATGGTTTATAAACATTATAGTTTTAATACAAGTAGAAATAAAAAAAAACCGTTGTAATTTTACTTTAAATTAAATTTGTTATTAGATTTCCAATTCAAACAATAATTTGGATAAAAACAAGTAAATCATATCTTTAAATGTATGCTTCTTTAAAACAATGATAATGAATATTAATCTTGTATTTAAAGGAATAGCAGCCGTAAATTTAATTAAATAACGTTATATTGTAAAATAAATATACATAGTAAATAAAATCTAAGATATAATTATAGTTAGATGCACGATTTCCTAACACAGAAATTAATTTTACAAAATATTGAATACATCATCCAATATCGTCTAAATAGGAAATACTAAAATAATGATCAAATTCGTAAATAAAGTTCATATATATATCATCTTTAGAATTAATATATTTATATGTTCCACATAATTAAGGCCAAGGTTATAAATACATTTTATAGATAAAAATCAAACGATATAGGACCGTTGCCGCGTTGCTAGCGTGATATAAAAATGAATAAAACCTAATGTTTACTTACATGGCTTAAGCATATACTTGGTACATTTTAATGTCTAAAAGATAATTGTTCGAATAATTGAAAATATGGTCATTAACTCAGTTATATCCAATCTAATATCGCAGTATAATTGAGACAATTTTGAAATGATGAATATGAAGACTTTTAAATTATGACTCGTAAGTTTTTTGTATGACAAAAAGGGATAGAGATATACACTGTTTCGGCTAGAGTGGTAGCAGTGTCTCGTTTGCTATCTGGTATTGTAAAACGGTGAGATATACGTTCCTCTCGCTTTCTTGTTGAAAGTTTCATTTCTACCGCATCTAAATTAATCATTTTTTTATACATAATATATCACATTACTAAAGTGTATGATGATACGATAATGTTCTACAAATTGGCAAACCTGTTCGAGCATCGATAAAATCAGTGTATTAATCATTCTTTTCGCACCGATACAATTCCTTGAAAACAATCGACTGGCGAGAAAGTTTACTGATCAATTAGAAATAGCAAACATCCATTACGTGTACACAGTTACGTAGGTAAATATTTTGAGTTTATCGCCATATAATTCGATATTGGACGATTTTATAGTGAAATGTTAAAAATATATTTTAAAAAAGGTATTACATTTTTTTGTAATTAAACAGGTTATAATAAATGAATTTTTTTTGCTATCGTCTATGGTACGTCAACCAAAATCCCCGTTATATATTACGAAAACATACTAACCACTTTCAGTCCGGTGAAGCTGTTAAGGCGAGTCAGGCTATTGGCGTAGTCAGTTCGAAAAAAAAAAATGCTAACCACTGTAATATTTTATTACCTAATTAAAAAAAAAAAAAACAATAATATATAACGTATTAATATAGTGATGTTTTTTGCTTTTTGTTGTCTATGGTCTCTGGACCAAAAGACGTTACAAATTACGAAAACATACTAAGTTCTTTAATCCATCCATATGAATTAAAAACTCAATTAAATATATTTTGTTAGTATTGCACCTGCTATCAAACACTTGTACAATTAATGTTAAAAATTTCTACATTTGTAAATATTATTACAGTTTATACGAAAATAAAATATGTATACACAACAGTATTGTGTGAGAATGGTTTGTGTCAATACCTACAAAATGATTAAAACAAACATACATTTTACGATAAAATTTACTTTCAAGAATCTATAGGCGGTAGAGCCACGCTGAAGCTATTACTTACTGGCTTTAGCATGAATGGGTCGACTCGTCCGGAGTACTACCAGCCTTTCACAGAAAACCGACGTCAAGTAACAGTGCTTGCATTGTTGCGTTTCGTTCGGTCAGTGAAAGCGCCGGAAGCACACCTCTCCTCTTCTCCCGCCCTCCAACAGAGGCTGGCAACGTACTTGCGACTCTCCTTATGTTGCAATTGTCTATGGACGGTGATGATCACTTAAAATCAGGTGACCCACCTGTTTGTTTGCTTTCTATGATATAAAATAAAAAAAATTAACCGTGGTAGAGCTTTTTCTAAGCCTGCCTGGCTAGCTACTATGGCGATGCAGCTGTTGTGTTCCGACAACTGTACTTAAGAGAAATATTCGGCAAACTACAATCATGAGCTGATTAAAGATTAAGATTACATTGTGTATGTAATCTTCAATCATGATTACAGAGTAACTTAAGTAATCACACAAGAGATTAATTAATGAATATTAATCTTTAATCATAACCTCGATTATTTTTTTTTATTTAATAAGACATCGTTTTATAGTGTAAATCATGTTTATTTGTATCCAACTTTGGTCATTAATTGAAATTTACCCCATTAAAACCACCGGACTGAATCATCATAATCAATGAATTTTAGATTTCGAGGTATGTTTGAAATTATTCATATGCGACTTAAATTGGATTTCAATAGCACTCTCTTTTCAAGCATCTCATCTAAAAGTCTATGAGATTTGGGTAAATTGGTCATAGTAGCGTATGAGAAAAAGCTTTCAACAGGTCCCGATGATGGTAAGGGTGTGTTGTATTTCGTGAATACTCTTTTAATTTCCGTATATCTATTTAGCATGGATATGTCTCGATCGTTATCTGCTAGGTAGTGGGTGATTATTGTGTCTGCGTTACACCGTTGAATCTGATGCATATCTCCCGAATCGGCTTCTGAAGAATTCGTATCAAATTCAAAATAGCTGTCTTCATTTTTATTATTGCCTATCACTTGAAGCGATTCAGGTACGTCGTGTATTTCATTGACTACGGCTCCTTTAAAAATCGATCTGATTTTGGAGTGGTATTCTACACCTACACAAATAAGCCATTTGTCTTTGAACCTGGGATAAGCCATTGAAGCAATTGCTGCATTTTGTGCTACCTTTGAAGAAAAGTCAAATAACTCAGCAAATCTTTCTTCCACACTCTCCAAATATTTCTCTACCAATTCTTTAGAGTATTGAAGAGGCTCTTTGTTTAACTTTTGTAATTTCTTTCGCAGAGATAGTAGGCATGGTAGTAAAATACCGTAATACATATCTTGTTCACCTTGTAGTATATCCAAAGCCTCTGCAATGGGCTTTGAACAATGCAAGTACTCTTTTATATACAGGAAATCATTGTCTCGTAAAAGTAAATCGTTCGACAATCCCAATGACGCGTGAAACTGTATATTTTTGTCTTTTATGGATGCTAATTCCCTAAGAGAATTGTAAAAACTATTCCAGCTAGTAACTTCTGGTTTGGAAAGAGTATGGCCAATAACGCTTTGAATTATTCCAGCTAACTTAGGTCGGCCGGCAAGATTCCAAATGTTGTTGCATTTTTTAATAACTTGCTTGTGAATATTGGAAATACTCGTTTCATCATTACATAGTACTTTGTTGGCGTCGGTAGTGGCACACAGATTCAACTTGTGGGCACAACATTGTAGATGTGGGGGCAGTCCTAGAATTGTTGACTGTGAAATTGAATGCTGTTCGTCAAAAGCTAAAGGATCAACTTTACTGCCATTCGCGAAGCTTAACTTAGGAAAATCCTTTGAGCACGTATTTCCCTCTTCTAAGTCGTCATCGTCATTCTCCGTTTCTATGCCAAATTCATTAAATGCCTTCACAAAACTACAACCGCTATCCGTCACTGAGGCAAGAACTTTTCGAGAGTTAAGACCAAACTCTGTATGTACTGCTTCCAATAAAATAGCTATGCGGTCATAGTTATGAGTACCTGAAAACCTCCGACATACTAGCGTTTTAGATTTTCTTTTTAAATCTGAGTCCAGCCAGTGTACCGTGACGCCCAAAAAACTTCTAGTTTTGGCCGACCAGATATAAGCAGTAGTGCACACCTCATTGACAGCGCGTAATTGAGTCTTAATGTTTGCAATTTCCTTCAAATACCAGTCATCGACTAACTGTTCCAATGTCCTTCTGCTCATAATGTTCAGTTCTTTTTCAGTCAAACCAAAACCATCAAACATTTTCTGAAAGAACGGATCATCTATTGCTTGTAAAGGAATCATAGAATGAATAAAAAAATTCAAAATATTTTCATTAAATGTGTTTTGTGAAATGGTGTGCTTAGTAGGAATATCAATACTTTCCGATTGACAGTAGCTACTCGTAGATGTTCTCGAAGATCGTTTGATTTTCTTTTCGGTTTTCAAGTAACTCTGATACTCTTTATATACAGCGTCTCCATGTTTTCGTTTGAGATGGGTAACAAAATTTGATGTGGAATTGCTAAAACCACTAATTTTAACTTCTTTTGGCTGACAAAATAAACAAATAGCCACTCTTTTCGTATTCGTAGAATCTGTCTCAGAATACTTAAAATATTTGCCGTTAAGAATACATGGCAACGTGTCAGTTACTTGTTTATTTTCTATTATTTGCGAACCAGAATTACTTGAACTCGGTGAAAAAGAATTTGATGCCATTTATAACAATGAGAAAATGTTCAAATTCAAACTCAACACAAACACTGCCTTTTGTCAATTAACGTAACGTTCGTAACAGAATAAAAACGAGTGTATCTCTTTACGCACTATGGAACTGACTAATCGCGTAGTGTATTTTTAAAGAATGCGTGCGCGGCATGTAATCGCACGGTGATTGGTTCACGTCTCCAGCGATACCCCGCAACCCGTACGCTGTCCAAATCTACAGGGAGGTGTACGACCCGTGAACAAAATAATAGTCAAACTTGTATAGTCCGGTGAAGCTGTAAAGGCCAAAGAATTAAGGCCAATAGCGTCGTCAGTTCGAGGGAAAAAAAAATAGTCAATCTTATAAAACAACGTTTGGGTAAAAATTCAATAACATTTCGTAATGCTTATTGCATCAATCAAATACTTTAAGAGTTTTACAGCCACATACAGAATATGGTATATAAATATTTACCTATAGTTAATTTCGCTTCATGTAATCACATTCGTGCTTTAATACTTACATACTTTTGATTTACTACTAATAATTATATAATCTTGATTACTTTAATCACGATTGATGGTTACACAACAATCATCTTTAAATGTAACCTTGATTAGATCTAATCCAGATTGATGTAATCATAGTTACTTTTAATCAGATTAATAATTCGATTACGAAAGTAATCGATTACGCCCATCTCTGCTTAGAGCC
>JACEII010000033.1:4146957-4165364 GCA_014332785.1 Antheraea mylitta
AATTCGATTACGAAAGTAATCGATTACGCCCATCTCTGCTTAGAGCCAGTCGTCTCTAATTTTTGCGTGTTCACCATCATAATCTACATGGTAATCTACAAGGCTTAGACTTATATAGTGTTATTACAAAAAAAGTTAAATACGTATTAAATACATGCTTTAAAAAGGTTACGTTTAAAATGCACCGCGCTCGCTGAATGGTCGCCATCTTGCTCTTTTGTCTCGATTTGGTTAGGTTAGGTTAGACCTGCGAAAAAAGGATAACGCGAACTTACCTCTGACGAGCGCGGTAATTTAGTACGAAACCTTTTTAAAGCAAGTATTTAATACATATTTAACTTTCTGTAATAACACCAAGAGTATATTAAAAAACGTATATAGGTATAACTATAAAGCCTTTATAGATTCAACCCAGGTGTATTGTAACGAGCACCCTGATATTACCGATTAAGATGTTATTTTAATTTAAAAATACCTGTGATTTTGATACACATGAATATACTGATTGAAAAAAAATAATGATATTTCTTAAAATTAAACTCATTATATTGTATCTTTTGAGAGTACTTCATGTTCATGTGTCGTTAACCCGAGAGTGACGTTTCATTTTCGTTATTGTTCAACGAGCTTCAATTTTCAAAAATACGAAATAAAACAAATCCACGTGCAAGCAACGGTCCAACGCATTACAATTTGTCTAATATAAAAATTTCTTATTATTATATTTTATCGCTAGAATCAAATATATAATCTATGTGTTATTAAAATATCTTGAAAGATAACTTACGCTATTAAGGCGATTCCAATAATTTTATTTAATCTCTATTTGATTGTATAATATCTGAGTTATGTTTTTCTTGGAAAAAAAATTGGTTGCCTGTAAAGTCGGTATACGGGCGAAAGTTTTACGTGACAACGACTTTGAGTGGTAAAATAATTTTCGTATAGTAGTCTCTCTCGCTCTTAGGCGGGCTAACCATGCCCGAGTGGAAGGGACGCGTGCCTCTCACTCGCTCTCATTGTTAGCGCATAACGTGAGCGGAGCGTAACGCAGTTTCTTGAAGTGTCACCCGGCAAACCAATTTATAAGACGTTGTCACGTCAAAACAAAAATGTTTTCATATCCATTGAAAGGAATATTCTATTTTCATTGCCATAAACTTCAATTATTATTTTAAACAACTTAACCCAGTTATACATAACCTATTAGATATGTCATATTATTACAACGAAATGAAAATTCTGAAGGGAATTATTTCGAATAAACAACTAGATATAAATGGAAATAGGGTAATATAATTCTTATTCAAGTTACCTAAAAAGTATTCAATCTAAATTGGAATACGATACCATGTTAGGTAAAGTGGAATAGATTTTTTTTATTACGGCTCATTTTGCACCAGTTTAATTCGAGAAATAAAATTGAATCGCCTTCAGAATTGACATCTCTTCGACTTATTTCTAAACCAACATACACCTCATAAATTTAGGAATTGAGATTCTGTTTTATTTATTGGAACGAACTTCCTTAAACGCGGTTTGCGATAGTAGTTGACTTTTAAAAATCATCACGTTACGGAAAAGCGTTATGCCCTCTATTTGCAACTTTATCTCACTCTATTTTTATTCCATATGAGTGTGTGAGTATCGAAATTAGAGCATGGGGGTTATAATTACAATTTATTATATTTAGAATTTTTTAAACCTTTATTTACTATGTAATATTTAGTTTTAAAAGAATATCTTCTCTGAAATACTTAATAAAATTTTATGATTTGATATTTTACGTCAAGGGATTTCGTTCCTGTAGCAAACCTTTTTTTACATAATCTTTTATCCAAATAATATTTACGAAATACACAAAAATATTTTGTTTTAAATTCAGTGTTATATACTAATTAAAAGGAATGTCTACGTAAAAAATTAAGTACATACGTCATCCAGTAAAAAACCTAGGCGTTGTTATATCATTGTATTTTTATAAAAAAATCATAAAAACTATTCGCATATTATTATTATGGAATTATTTCCACAGAGTGCAAAAACAAAACATTTATTTCTTTCGATGTTGCTTTGTAATATTCAATGAAAACTATTTGACACCACAAATAGATATGCAACTTTTTATTTGAGCAACTAAATATATTGGTTATTAGAGATAATTATAAAATATATTATACAAAATAAACTAAGCCATAAGATAATTGTAGAGACAGATGAGTAAGTAGGTTTCGTCGTTAATTACAGTCATCATTTTTGTCTTTTAATGATTCACATAAAATAAAGATTAGAAAAATAAAATATGTTCACGTATTGTTAACATAAATATAGAGTATAATTACCCGAAATAATATATAATAAGTTATTTCTAAAGTTACGAGTGGCAACCCTAGTTACAAATGGTTGAGAGATAAACAAATAAATACCTAGTTAAAATTTTAATCGTTGTAGCAAGTTTGCGAGTCGATAAACTCGATTGTTTGAGTATGTCGATAATTTTCGTTATTCAGTGTCTTTTTATTACCATCAAGTAATACACAATATATTATATGGGTTCGTTATCACACTGTTTCGTCAGAACGAATAAATTATTAACTAGACTATATTTTTAGACACAGTTCAATTATCTGTGTCACGTTCATTGTTACGTCATAATCTATTATTAAACCTTTTTTAAACATAGTTTTGAATCTACAGATAATTAATAATTTATGAATTTTTCGGTTAACAGCAAATGTCATTCAAAAAAGTTACCACAGTTTATGACACATTTTTAATACCTATGTACAGATAATTAATAATTTATTACCTACGAATATTCGGGTATTTAACAAATGTCATCCAAGAAAAGTTACCACAGATAAAAATCCATAAATATGTTCTCATTGTAAAACCTTAAAACATATGGAGTTATAAAGGAGTATTTAAGTAAAAGTTTAGAAAAATATAATAAAATCGAAATTAGTTATTATATAAAGCAAAATAAATACAATTTCTTCATACCACAGTCATAAGACAAAATAATTAAAATATACACTATAATAAAATAAAAATGCTTATTTTGACAAGTTAACGGCTTAAATGAGTATACCGACGACAGATAGGCTAATTGACTAACGTGCCAAAAGCGACAAAACGTGTTAGTCGATTAGTCTGTTTGCTGTAGTAACTTTTAATTTTTTAAAGTTAATTACACTAGGCACGAAATAAATTTAGCGATTTACAGAATCGATTTATTTATTATATTTGAAATGTGGTAAATTAAAAAGTCTTTATTAATCCCGAATAGAGTAAAAATTTAATGATACAAATGATTCTGTTTTGTTTTTTTTTTGTGTTTAGACGTCTTAAATATCATTCCGTACTTTAAGGAACTTCTTGGAATGACTTATATTACGTTAGAAGATGAACATTTTTATGGTGAATCTCACCAATTCGGCTTTTTGTGAACTATGGTCCATTGTTGGTAGGTATTGTTAGGGTCGCACGGCGCTAGGCCAAGTTGCCGCGAGTGCGGCTGAAGAGTTAGACAGTATCCGTGAAGTCTGTGAACTAACTGGTGATGGTTCTCGTCGAAACTGTGAATAAATTAAACGACGTGATCATTATTATCCGACACAGTCTAACTTGAAGTCGTGATGGTATAGACCGGAGGATTATCAATCTGATATCCTTAGGACCCAACCCCAGCATGTACCAACGAATTTTTCGGAATTCGCGTACATTTACTAATTTAAATTGGTAACACTATCAGCTTACGAAGAAGGAAAACATCGTGAGGAAACCTGAACCTGAGAAATGGTCGTGCACTCGTGTACTACTGAATGTGGGAAAATATAGAACTGTGTACATTTCTTCGAGTTTGAAATTAACAATTCGGGAAGTGGCCTATGGCCCTGCAATGAATCTCTTACAGGCTGATGATGATGATGACACTCTAACTTCAAATGATTCCAAAACGAAAACTATAAAAGTGAACTCATGGATGCTCATGTCAAATTGGTCCCATTATTCTAAAGAAGAGTTGCATCTACAAGTGTTCCTTTAACCGACCTAAAAAAAGAAGTTTCTCAACTCAGTTTGTTTTTTTTAGCTTTCTCACTTAAGTACTTCGTCATTTATAAAGAGATGTTGAAAAATGATTTTCATCGGAAAAGGGACATTTTAATTTCATTAGCATTCATTTCGAAGATATACAAGGAAACTGATTAAAATCAGACTACTTGTGTATTCCGACAAATAAATGAAAAGGAATGCCTTTCTAGAATTATCGTGGTTACAAACTTTAGACCGCAACGTCATTTAACAAGATGATATTGTGGTGAAACGTTATATCCTATAATTACATATTAAAAAACAAAGTCCTCTGGCACGTCTGTCTGTCTGTTCGCGATAAACTCAAAAACTACTGGACGAATTTTCATGCCCTTTTCACCAGTTGATAAAGTGATTTATGGGGTATATGATTTGTTACGGTTTTTTTTTATTATCAGGGCGGGGTAACGTCCACCGGTTTCGTTAGTAACATAAAAGAAAATCTCATCGCCATCATAATGAATGCCTAAACCGAATAGGGATTGAACTTTCTAAATTCCTTTATTGATATCGTTACGTTTCGTTTCGTTACGTAAAGAATTCCTGTACAATGTTCCATGTTTCAAGACCTTTCCATTGTCCCCCAGTAAACCTTGAGAATATTTGTAAGTGGATGCTTTTCCCCATTATTATTTCTTCACATATAAACTTTTTCAATTGGAACTTCTTATGGGAGAGCATTGGAATTCTGATCCGCAACCTATTTTTGTGACGAGAAATGGTGGCTATAGTCATTGTGTTGGATAGAATGGAAGCAGTGTGTCTCTTGCCTTCGGGTACTGGAGACCAGAAAGACATACACTCTTCTCGCTTTCTTTATGAAGGTTTTACTTCTAAGGTGTGTGAAATGCACACATATGTATTTTTTCAAAGTATAATATTAATAATAATTTAATGCTCAAAGTCAATGTAAACATAATTTACAGTTATATTGTTTAGTAGTAGATGTAAGTTGTAGATTTTCAAATAGAAAGTGATAGAAATCTGTATCTGCTTTTAGATATGACTAAATGGACTTCAGCAATTGCTTTGCATAATCTGGATAAATTTCGGAGAGGTAAAGGAAAATTCTTCACTTACCTCCAAGGGCCATCCACAGTACCGAGTCTGCAGATAGCCTGCTTCAGGTTATCGCTGTCTGCTTCAACACATCGTTCTCCTACACCCAACTGTCCAGCCTCGTTGAGCCTGAACAGCTGGCTGTTACCAGCACCGTGACATGCTGATGTACCTATTGGAATAAAAACTTATTGTATACTAGATTTTTGTTGTCTAATTTTCATGAGGCTTCAGTACATCTTTTAATTCAAATCACATCTTATGATTTGTAAAATTATTATTCGAATCTATTTGCAAATGGTCACTGTCTATAAAAGCTCGTGAAAATCGATGGAGAGTAAAGAAACATTGCCTTTATTCTTAATTGGTTTATTTTTTACCAAATCTTAAAAGCTTAATTGATATTATTATCTATACTAATATTATAAAGAGGTAAAGTTTGTGAGTTTATGACATTGTAGGGGGTAATGTCAGGAACAACTGGTTCGATTTGAAAAATTCTTTAAATGTTATATAGCTCACTTATTAAGGATGGTTATAGGCTATATATCATCACGCTAAGATCAATAGGAGCGGAGCATCAAAGAAGAAAATTTAAAAATCGGGCTTTTTTTTCCTCTTGAGAGCTTCCGCTGCGTTTCAGTGTTCGCGCAAATTAACTATTCCACACGAACGAAGTTGCGGGCGGAAGCCAGTGGTCTATAAATTGGGAAATGCTTATGCTTATACTTTTTGTACGCAACATCTCATGAATCGGTAAAGCCGTTTTTGTTTCACGGGACACCTGGCAGATGTGAAACGCATGTATAACGTAGTAAACAATACTCTATTCACATTAGATATGCGAGCTCAGTGCGGCAAGAGAGATTGTGCACAGTTACTTCCGCATGGCGTCGCGTCGCCATGTCTCACACACATCGCCACACCGCGATCAGGTTTACCCTCGCCTATAGATGTTTCATATCGAAAATAAATTTCATAATCAGTGCTTGTTCATAATAGATATTTATCATCAAATTTGAAAAACATGTTTATGTTCAGTATGTGTATTAATATTATACATATACAGATATATAAATATATTACTTGGAATTAGGAAACTTTTAGGTAGATCGAATGTTTCAATTGCCTAATCGATGACTATCATTGGTTACTGTTCATTTTTAATTTTTCTGCCTAAGCTTATGATCGTTTTCTAACTTCTAATATAAAAAAATCAACAGTTTTTAACTGTATGGAACAATGGAACAGAAAAAAAATCCGTAGCCAGTCTGATTAACTCCAGGTTAAAAAAATTACAATAATTTTTAAGGCAAAATGAGATTTTAACATCAAATTAATGTTCATAGAAACAAGTACTTATAAAAGTTATATCTAACTTTAAACATAATAATAATTATAATTGTAACAATGAAAAAATTAATTGTAGTAGTATATTTTAAAAAGTAAATCATTTATATTAATGATTTTCCTTCACTGAATAAAATATTGATTATAGGAAAACTTGTAAGAAAATAAATTGAAAATTTCTTCACTTACTTATATAAGACGGTGCCGCTTTTCCCATAGTGTCAAGGCAAACGCCTGACGCTTTATTCTTCACCATACCCCAGTGGACATTCTTCGGAAGCTTCGGGAACTTATCATAAACATCGTATGCAACATTCTCTATAAACCATCCAAAACTTTTACACTTCAATCGATCCTTCAAAGCCACTTGCTCGGTTATATCACCCATATCTAAGAACCGGGCCATCGGTTCTCTCGTATAAAAATACTCTTTATGTTCCTCATCGAACCACGTTTCGATAACTCTCTTATAGTTTATCGTGATCAAAGAACCTTTACGATTCTTCGCTAAATTTCCGAAAGAATAAGGCATGAACGCTCTATACACATGTCCTACCCTGGAGCAAGGCACCCACTCAATACTACCACCGCACTGCCATATCTTGAAACTTAACTCGAAGTTTTCTCCACCCCATACTAGAAGACCGGGATCGTAAGCTCCAATTTCAAGGAAGTATTTTCGATTGATGGCGAAAAGACCGCCAGCATGAGTTGGACTTTTGTAGGGTTCCGATTTATGTTTATGACGATCGGCCTCCCTATCTGGGACTTCGTTCTCTTTGTACAGCATGCCCCATTCGAAAATACCTCTATAGTTCGTTCCGTGCTGATAAACCGGCCTGTATTCGAAGGTTTTATGGTCAATACCGTCTATTACGGGTACAGTCATGATCCTATAATCTCTGTATATAGGAGCGAGTAGTGGTGGAAGCCAGTTAACATTGACCTCGCAATGAGCATCGAGGAATACTATAACTTCGCCCGTTGCTTCCTGGGCACCCCGAGACCTGGTCCGAATTAGACCTTCACGTTCGGTGTTTCGTATGAGACGCACTTTGCCTCTCCAACGTTTTATATAATTATCTAAATTCTCCTTTAGATTGTCTTTATCGGAGAAATCGTCTACCTATGAAAAATAAAGCAATTTTAATATTTTGTTCGCGATAAGGTAACTCTTAAGTTAAAAACTGTAGATAGTTCAAAAAATTCTTTGAATATGTATATTTTTTTTAATTCCATGAATGGTAAAATATGTATATTTTATAAAATCAATAAGACAGTGGTGTTGAATATAAATCATCGAGGTATGTTAATACAATAACAGCGTATATGTTTATACATATGTATTTGCGTGATGTTCCCAAGAACACCTAAACAAATAACATTAAATTTGATATTATCAAAATCTGGCTATTAACATACGCTATGGTATAAAGGTGGCGAAGAAACTTTACTTAAAGGAATAAAATAGTAATTAATAACAAATAATCAAAATGATATACAGTATAAAAAAGTATGGCAGATTGACTTCCTTATAATTTTATTGTCTTTGAATTTTGAAATTTGGATTGATTTTTTAATCTGTAGCCAAAATACAATAAATTTATTATTACACTAAATTCGTAATTCCATACTAAATACGTGTTCACTAAGTTACAAAGTGATTAAGTAACTTCTAATATCGGCACGCATGTAACAAAGGGTTTTCGTGTTCTGATAATATTAACGTTGCAAACTTATTTCGTATAATCTGGTACAGTCATAAACGGAATATAAAAAAAAAAACATATTTTCATTCAATCTTATAATTGAGTTCGGATACGTTCTGTTTATTTTATTTTTTCGCAAAATAATCTTTGTTACATATATATAACTCGAATACTCTTTCGTAGAATTACAATATACAATTAAATAACATATTTTTATGATGCCATGTCGTTACGTCGAGCTCTAAAAACCTGTGATATATAATTTTTGTTCCCGGTCACTGTATAATACAAATAGACTCATTGCCGACTCGACAACTTTCTATTAATTATCATATCGATTAATCACGGAAAACGAATAATTATTATTACTGTAATATTATAAGAAATGAGCCAAAAAAATATAATTATCGGCATATAAAAACATACTACCTTTTTTTTCTGACAAAACGGCCTTTCGGATAAACTTCATATAAATAATAATTTCTAATAATACTCATGATGTTTCCTATACATTCGCAGATAATGAGATACCGCATCAAAACTTATCTACATTAGATAAGCAAATTATAAAATTATGTTCACGGTATCTCAATATAAGTGTTTTCAGCTTTATAGGAATTTGATAATTAAACTTGTTAATGCCATATGGGTGTTTTTTTAACTGTGACATCGATCAATTCGTTGACGTTGTACATACTGTCTCCACAGAAGTTTAATGCACCTCCAGCCCTGACTAGGACTGTTGATATTTTTAAAAATATCGGATTTTCGATATATCGATATTTATGAAAATATCTATATCGGACCCCGATATATTGGAAAAAAATATCGATATTTCGATATATATCGGCTATGTTAAAAAAAATGTAATTCAGCTTAACATTGATTTACAGTTTTTAATCCAGTATATTTGTACAGTTTATACCATATATGTTTTAAAATATACCAGTACAGTTCTAAAAGCCACAAACGTCATTCAATCATATTGATAATCGTAATCATTATTGTTTTATCTAAATAAGATAATTATGTGTACCAATATTTTTCAGTCCATCAGTTACCAAGTGTTTTAAATAGTGGTAGTTTACTAGTTTCACTAGTAGAATAACATTTCGATGTCTGCTGGTTCGAACCCCGGTGTGTAATAATGAATTTTACAAAATTCGCGCACACTTACTAATTTAAATTGGTAACAGTATCGTCTGACGATCAAGGAAAACCCCGTAAGAAAACCTGAGCTTGAGAAATGTTCTGGTAGTATTACAATATGTGAGAAAACGTACAATTGTGGTTTTCTCCGAGTTTGAAATTGCCAATACGCCGTGGGCTAGTGTGGTGATTATGTCCATACCTTCTTTCAGGAAAAGGTCTGTAGCCCTGCAGTGGCTCTCTTACAGGCTGATGGTAATGAATATTTTTCAGCAAAAGATTTTTAAAATACTATTTACTTCATATGTTCAGCTGTTTCACTAGGTACTACGATTACTACTAGCCTGCTTCATATTCATTGATTCAAAAAGTGGCAGTGTAGACAATAACGGAAGGAATAGGATAAATGCAGGATGCACGAAATGGAGAAAGATGTGCAGGTTAAGTGATTCACGAATGCCCTTGAAACTCACGGGGAAGGCGTATAAAATTGTTATAAGACGGTCGTACTGCATGCATCTGAGTGCTAGGTTACAAAAGAAACGGATGAGAAAAAACTGTACGCGGCAGAGCTGCGATTGTTAAGATGTATGGTGTTACTAAATGTGATAGAATAAAAACGTGTCAGATAAAGATTGAAAACATCACCAGTGACAGAAAAGTTGAGAAATAATAGGATAGCATGATACAGGCATGTCATAAAGAGAGATGAAAGACTTATAACTAGAATAGTTTTAAGTATGAAGGTGAATAGATATAAAAGTAGAGGAAACCGAAAAAAGTATGGATAAAGTATGTAAAAATAACATATGTAATAGGTGTGAATTCTGAGATTATATCTGACTGAGGAGACTGGAAAAGAAAAACATAATGTATCGATTCAACCTAGGTGGAATAAGGCTAAGAAAATGATTATGAATACAAAAAATATCGACCGCCGATATCCAAATTATAATATCAAAATATCGATATATCGCCCAAAAAATATTACTAAAAAATATCGATATTTTAAGATAAAAATATCGATATTTCGATATATCGATATTTTATCAACAGTCCTAGCCCTGACCCATGAAACAGATAGCTGACGAAGGTGAAACTTAATAAGAACACTTCATAATATCTTTCAGACTACTGAGATAGCTAAACCCAATTTACTTTTATTATGTATTAAGCTATTATAACAGATGGTATTTTTTTTTAATTGAAGCACGACAAAGTGACTGCACTGTGCTTGATGGTAAGCATAGTACAATCCAAGAACAGTGGCGACCACCGCGAGACAGATCATCTATCGTCGGTCGCCGCTGTCATGCCGGCCATAATGACGAAAGTCACCCGGTACTGGATATGCACAGGCTGATCCCGAAACGCGAGTCACTATGACGGGCTTTTTCGCCATCTACATGGTGGTTGCGACCCAGTCGGGCTGTATAACCCTACCACCCCGCTACCGCCATTGCCTCGTTCGTTGATCATCAGAGTGCACCACGTGCAGGTGAGGTTGGCTATGGTTGCTATGTTGGTGGTATGGTATTAAAGAGCTAAAACACTTTTCTCTTCAAAAGTATACCAGTCATATTGGTATAGATTTGAATAAATTTAATGATGCAATAACCCAAAAATAAAGTGAATTCCAACTAACAGTATTTCTATATGTTTAGATGTAGTAGCAATATAAACTAGAGCACAAAGAAAAAACTTGGTCGCAGCATGAATGGGTCGGCTTGTCTGGGGTAGTAGCACCCTCTCCCAGAAAACCGACGTGAAGTAACGTAGTCCAGTGAAGCTGTTAAGACCTTGCTGGTTCAATAGCGTAGTCAGATCGAAAAAAAAAAGACGTGAAGTAAAAGTGCTTGCATTGTTGCGTTTCGTTCGGTCAATGACCTTTCCTTGTCCTCTAACCACTCTCCATTCCCTCAAACACTGGCTGGCAACGCACGTGAAACTCCCCTGGTGTCGCTAGTGTCTATGGACGGCGGTGATCACTTCACAAGAGGTAACCCGCCTGTTCCCGCCTCCAAACATTTTATTTCACATTTTACAATTTTTTTTCTCCAACTGACTACACTATTGGCCTAACTAGGCCTTTACATCTTCACCAGATTACACATCGTAAAATAACTGATGTTTTGTTTCATATATTATAGGTTTTTTGTTTGATTACATTTTTTCCCATTATTAAATGGTTAATATTTTTGAAGATAGTAAAATTTTACCCTAAACGTACTAATTTTCAAATAGTGCTGCTAGAAGGACATTTATTTCATTTCCTGAATGCTTATACAGTAGAATTTGAACTAATACCTATCATATTTCTATGATACAATCCTTCAAGTGAATCACCAATACTTAAGTCAACAAAAACTTTGGAAGGAGTGTTGGCAATAGTTGAACCTATTTCAGTAGAGACGTAGCATAATGATACCTTAGTATGCTATACAGAATTATAATAAAACACTCACCAATACAACTTCATGTAGGATATCAGCTGGCGTTCGATCAAAAACAGAATGTATTGTCCTCATAAGTACAGAGAATCCTTCATTATGGAAGACGATAATAACTGATGTTTTAGATAATTGTTCAGGATAGTGCCAATATTTACATTCATCTAGCCTTGTATCGGGTATAGATCTAATAAGAAGAAAACACGAGTTACTTTTATAATTAAACATACTCTATTTTCTTCAACTTAAGCTATGTAAAGGTACTTGCGATGTACAAAGCTATTATTTAGCCAGAACACATCCTATGTGATCTATACACACATATATATAATTAATGTACAGTAGTTGCATACTAATGCCATCTCAATTGAAGTTGGTTTACTCCTGTTTCGGTTAGATTAAACTTGCGAAACAAAGACAGAACAAGCGTGCTGTGGCAGTCATTTATCAGGTGCATCTCAATTGCAGTAGTGTTCGTACATAAGTACAATACGTATTGTATAAGAAAACAAAATACAATTTGCTTCATCATGTCAATAGTATCGGACTATGAATATTAGATAGAGATTTTTTCATAGATCATTCTAGACTACTATTTTTTAGATTCCTTACAATGTTTGCTATTTTTTTAATTAAAAGGTTATATAATGCACAGAAGTATCAGCAATAAGTAATCAAATTTTACAGTTAACAAAATTGTTTAAAAAATTTACCTATTCATAGCAATGTCATCTGATGCAGCTATGTTCATACCATATTCACTCTCTGATTCAGCGATATCATTGGCTCTATCTTGTGACATGTGATAAGGCTTCCCTTCTTCACCTGGGCCTTTCACTATCCTCTTGTCTTTAGGCTCAAAATTACCAAGCTCTGAAAACATTACTATTTTAAAGTAACCAAGTAGGGCTGATATGTTCAGTGGAATGAAACCCCTTATAAACAATGTAAAAATAAAAAAAAAAAGTAACCAAGCTAAGACTCTTTGAAACAATGTTTACAGATAGAGTTTTTAAACATTGCATTGATTGAAGTAAGTCTGAATCTTAAGTTGTGGTGGCCTAGTGGTTTGACCAGTGGAATAATATTTTGATGTCAGAACCCCGGCATGTACGAACTAATTTTTCGGAATTCGTATACATTTACTAATTTAAATTGGTAACACTATCGGCTGACAGTGAATGAAAACACTGTGAGGAAACATGAACTTGAGAAATGTTCTTATAGTACTTATGTGGGAAGAATATAGAACTGTAGATTTCTCAGAGTGTGAAATCGCCAATAGGTTGTGGGCTGGCGAGGTAAATACGCCCATACCTTCCTTCGGGAAGAGGTCTATGGCCCTGCAGTGGGACTCTCACAGGCTGATGATGATGAATCTTACAAAGAATGAGAAGTTCCCTCACATACGTATCACTAACAATTGTGATCTAATGTCAATATACTAGAAAACCTGAACTACTAAATTGTAATTCATGTTTTACACAATATCCATAGAAACAAAAAAAATAAGAGTTTGAAATGGTACTGAATAGTTTAACTATCCATAGGCCAACTAAATTAAAAATATATATTTTTTTTTAATCATGAACTAATAAATAAAATATTTATCCCATTTTTATATGTTGCTAACTCTGCAATAGTTTATATTGATAAAAATAACAAATTATGGTTCACTTGTTTCAAGATATAAACCAGGAGAAATCAATTTTATGATTTTAACAAAGTAATAACAGTACCATATTAATTTTAACACAATTGTAAAACTAATGTATCTCAGATAAGATACTATTTAAACAAAAATATTTTCAGTCATTTTTCTTTCTACAAACAGATTTTTTTATCTGAGGACTAGACTGGACATAAATAAGCATAAATTAATATTCTGCCACATACATAGAATTTATTAGAAGCGTGTGTAAATAACATGAATGCTTTTGTAAGAATATTCATACTCTTATAGTATGCTTTATATACACATTTTTAAAACCTAAGTTGTTATACCCTGCTCAACTCTACTTATACTTTTAAAGATATATATCGGAATAAATTAAGTTCTACTATCGGAAAATGAATCAGTATCACTTTAAACTTATTACAAACATACAAATTAAACACTTATAAGGCATACAAATATCCACAAAGCAATGTACAATAGATTTTATCACCGTAACAAAAACAATGAGAACTAAATTACTAAACCGGCCGACTTAAATATAACTGTAAAAGTTTGTCGTCGTACCTATTTTATTTAGATCAAAATAATAAAATTCCTCACTACATTACCTGTTCTTAGAGTAGGGTATACATCACGGTGGAATTTATAATAACCGACTTCAGAATCCGAAAGTAATACTTCGTCATTATTAGCCAGATTTTCATTTGACCAGTTATGCAGAGCGTAAATTAAAAGCAATAACACGGCGCAAGCTGCAACCATGCGAACTATTCTACCACTTCTTACGTTAGTGATTCTCATTTTAAATTATTTTATAACTTGAACATAACAAAATATAATTTATAATTAAAATAATCCAATATATTACGGATCCAGAGTAATCGATAATCAGTAAGGCAACAATTCACTCTGGAAAGTCGGCGAGAGCTATCAATGACAAATTGACAATTATGACGTTCAAGTGTTAACGTCAACCAAGTTACCTCTGTTACTTTTTAATTACGGGGATTATAGAATATAGTTTTTTTAGGCCTACATTTGTGATCTTTTTTCAAATTTTATACATCGCTTTAATAAGCCCATACAATGACTTCCTTACTAAACATGTCTACAGAACGAGTTTTTGTAGGAATCTAAAATGTATGCTTATCTCAGCCTCTACCATGCACAACATTACATAACGCCAAACAACGTCATTTAATTAATTAAAATAATAACCAATATAATAGGGTATATTGAAAATCCAAGAAAATTCGTAGCATCTGAGCAAATGTGCAGTGTTTGTCAGAAAAATATTATGCAAATAGTTACACAGCTTGCTTGTGGCCACGTTTATGTTGGATCATGTAATAACTACTAAGTTCAAAAGCTTAGATCTTATAGTACATAGGGCCAGCTAAAAGTCCCTAGAACTGGCTAAATTAAGAATATTAAAAAAGTAATGATATTTGAAAATAGAAGTTCTTGTCTTTAAAATATAGTCTGTTTTCTTGATTCGTCTTTTACTTGCTTTCACATTTTGGCGCCATTTTAAATACTACGTTATCATCGATTTAACTCGTGAATTTTGTTTAATTTTATACTAAGACTTTTAAGTCAAATTGAGCCAAATTATGCGACCGATAACGCGCCCGCGATTTCCGCGCCTTCAGCGCAAAACATAGATAATGACGGTTATAAAACCGTCACTTACAATAGACGCCGCGGTTCGCGTTCGTCAGATTCTGACTCGGGTTCCACACCCCCCGAAAAGTTAGTTAATATAAATGGCGCCCGGGTGCCAGCACCGACTACACCGTCAGTCTCTAAACCACGCGTGGGCGGACCTAGCTCCGTCTCTGTCGCTCCTTCCCAACCTACGGGTTCCACAGTTAGGAAACAGCGCCCCCCGCCTCCTGTCACGATCCAAGACAAGTCCCAGTGGACTTCTATCTCGAATCGACTTAAGACACGGTCAATTAACTATACGTCCGCCCTGAGTACTCCGGCGGGCATTCAAGTTAAATGTCCCACCTCTACCGACCATCGTGCGCTAGCAAAATTCCTTAGAGAATCAAAGTTAGCCTATTTCACTTTTGCACTCGAGGAGGAACGCCTCCTCCGCGTAGTGCTTCGCCGCATCCCGGCCGAGATCTCGGTCGATGACGTCACCCTCTCCCTTAAGGAGAAGAATTTCCCCGTGCGTGAGGTACATCGGATGTACCATCCACGCACCCGCGCCCCGTACAACATGGTCTTAGTCCTCCTCGACCGCTCGCAGGAGGGCAAGGCCATCTTCAACCTCACAGCGGTCTGCGATCTAAACGGCATCACCGTTGAGCCCCCACGCAAGACCCATACCCCGTCGCAGTGCCATAACTGCCAGTGTTATGGTCACTCGGCGAGGAATTGCCATCTCCGCCCCAGGTGCGTCAAGTGCCTGGGAGACCACGCCACGAAGGAGTGCGCGCGCACTCCTGGCACTCCCGATCCTCCCAGCTGTGTGCTCTGCGGTAACGCGGGTCACCCCGCGAATTATCGCGGCTGTCCCCGCGCGCCGCGCACACAGCGCCCCCGTCAGGCGAGGCAGACGCCCTGGGCACCTGTAGCCGCCGCCCGTGCTACGCCTCCACCTCTCATGTCCGTAGAGGCCTTCCCAGGCCTGCCGGGCGTCTCCCGGGCCCCGGTAGTGCCCACGCCCACGACCTCACCGCGCTCGCCACCCTCTGTGCCGCGCGCGGCTCAACCCGGGCGGGCCCCTATGGCCCCCTGGGCACCCCGACCTCAACCTCAGGCTTCTTCTAAGCCTCAGGCACCGCTGCCACAGGCGGCGTATGCTTCATCATCCTCTCTCTCGGGTAAATTCGACTGGATGAAGCATTTACTCCGTGAACACGACATGAAGGAGGTCCTCGCCTTCTACGCCATCGTCGAGGTAGAAGAGGAGCTAGGTCTCCTCACTGCTCTAGCGCGCTTCCCGGCTATCGGAGCCACCATTCAGCGCATCGCCCGGTCACCCTCTTTTAAATAAGTCTTAAAATTCACGAGTCTTAATAAAGTAAAACCACGCGGTCTATGTCTCTCGTTTTTCAATGCGAGATCCCTTCGGTCACAGCGCGATCTAGTAGCTGACTTTTTGCGCGATAGACAGATTGACGTTTTCCTCATCCAGGAAACGATGTTAAAACCGAGTATGCGTAATCCGAGAATCGCGAATTACTGTATAGTCAGGAACGACCGTGTCACCCGCGGGGGTGGCACGTTAATCTATTTTAGGCGTTCGTTGTACTGCATGCCGTTAGATCCGCCCGCGCTAACCAATATGGAAGTGTCAGTGTGTAAATTAGGTATGACCGGTCACTCGAATATTATTTTAGTTTCCGCGTATTTGCCACCGAACAAAGAATTGCTAAGATCCGATTTGCAGGCGCTACTTAATTTAGGAGATTCAGTTATTATAGCGGGGGACCTCAATAGCGGGAACGTTATCTGGAATAGTCCGTGTACCTCTCGTAACGGGAGAATACTCGACGAACTAGGTAGGGTTCTCGCTTTTGACGTCATAGCCCCTCTGGAACCCACGCACTATCAAGATCATTGCCGACCCACAGTATTAGATATAGCTCTCTTAAAAAATATCACGCTTCCTGTACGACTCATACAAGTAGTACACGAACTTGATTCAGATCATCGCCCGGTTGTTTTACAGTTAGGTCACAATTCAGACTTCACCCCGCCGTCGGTTAGGGTGGCTGATTACGCGAAACTCGTTCAATATTTTAAAGAAAATCCGTCGTCTAGTAGTTTAGACAGGATTCCGGACGTGTTGGTGTCTAAAGCCGACGCGGATTCGGCCATCGATTCCCTGGTTGATTATCTCCAGACCGCCGTCAGGGTGACCTCGAAAGAGGTACAAGCGGCGAACGATCGCCGTTTTATACTCCCTGACGACGTGAGAGCATTGATCACGGAAAAGAACGCCGCGACTCGAGCTTACGACGCTTACCCGTCTGTAGAAAATCGCGATCGTTTACGTTTGTTACGAAAAACAGTCAAGTCTCGTATTTCTGAGATCCGGGGCGACAGGTGGGACAGACTCCTGGAGGGTCTCCAGCCGTCTCACCTGTCGTACTGGACTCTAGCGCGAACTCTCAAATCAGATATGGTCACTCCAATGCCTCCTCTCGACAGAGGCCCCGGGTTGCCTCCCGCGTTCGATAGCATAGATAAAGCGGAATGCCTTGCCGCAAGCTTAGAGAAACAGTGTTCGCCGAACACTGATAACACTGACCCTTCCATCATAGAGTCTATCGAAACAGCCGTAGAGCATGCACTCGCGTCTCCTCCGGCGGATACCCTAACCCCGATAACGTTTGACGAAGTTTCGGCCGCCATCAAGCGTCTCAAGCCTAGGAAGTCCCCAGGTCCCGATGGGATCAGGAACGAGGTTCTGAAACTCCTTCCTGATCGCATCATAGCTCTATTGGTCTGCGTCTTCAATGCGGCCATGTCCCAGGGTCACTTTCCAGCCGTCTGGAAAAAGGCCGTAGTGATAGTTATTCACAAGCCCGGCAAGAAAGCTACGCTTCCCGTTAGCTATCGCCCCATTAGTCTGTTAGATACCTTAGGAAAACTTTACGAGCGGCTCCTTCTGAACCGTCTTCAGTTCTCGATCACAGATTTAAAATTAATACCACCTGAGCAGTTCGGATTTCGCGCCGAACACTCTTGCACGAATCAAGTACACCGCCTCACGGAGTACATTTTCTCTAAATTTAACGCCGATCCGAAACGTAAACCGAAACGCACAATTGCAGTCTTCTTCGATATCGCCAAGGCCTTCGATAAGGTCTGGCACGGAGGGCTCATCCATAAATTATGTAAATCTCGCGTACCCGATAGGTTAATTCATATTATCCGCGATTATCTCACTGATAG